>JASANC010004413.1:0-15042 GCA_030248135.1 Theristus sp. LFF4_11
TTTTTTAACATTCATTGTTTCTGACTGTCGACGGTTGGTTTTATTTTGTGGATTTTGTTTCTTTGTGTGAATACCCGGGCAGTCATCTGCCCATTCGTTTGCATCGACTTTTTGCTTGCTTTCATTCATGCATTCACCAATTTCATCAATAATCTTGTGTTTCTTTAGGTTTTTTTGTGACATCAATTGTGTTTGTTTTGCATAATGGAAGTTTTGTGAATGTGTTGATGTGAACTGGCCGCAGTACCGTGGGCCCAAAACAATTTTCGAAGGGGGGGTATGGTGCCGTGGGGGGGGGGGGGTGCCGACCAAAAAGTGAGGGGGGGTCCAACCTATGGTAACGTGGGACCCCCCCCCATGGGGGTCCCATGGGGGGGGGTGCATTTTTTCAAAATTTTCTGTGGGGGGGGTCCACCCTCCACCCCCCCAGGCCCCCATGATATTTTTTCGCTTAAATTTTGAAGGAAAAACCCTACATTTTGCTGCAAAATCGTTGAAATTACAATGAAGATGGTCAAGTTATCATATATTCAGCTTATATTATGGACTTTATAGACAAAAAATCATGATTTTCGAAAAAAATTTTTTGGGGTGTACGGAAAATTTTGGGGGGGGGGGGTTCTCCGGCAGACATAGTGTCGGGGGGGGGGGGGGGGCTGGGGGGGTGTCGGCCAAATTTTCGAGGGGGGGGTGCCCGGTTTTAGGGGGGGTGGCACGGTGCCCCCCCCCACCCCCCACCCAACGGTCTCGGATTCTCGGGGGGGGGTGTACCAAGGGTTAGGGGGGAAAAAAATCCGGATTTTTTTTTTAAATTAAAAAAAAAATTAAAAAAAATTTTTTTTTTACAAGTTATGTTTGTTCGAAGCGTCTCGTCGAGCTGAGTTCATCTAGACTATTTTCAGAACGATCCGGAAAACTATAAGAGCGAAAATCGTGTTTTATTGAAATTATGTCCATTTCATAGAGGGAAAGTTGCATTTTCAACAGTAAAACAGGACAATTTTCAACGTGTACTTGAATATTGAACCGTTCTTAGTTGTTCCTCTTTAGAAAATTACCAAAATTTGACTGTGTTCAAAAATTCCTGTTTGCTGTAGCTAAGTCGGCAACCCCTGTCGACCCGGTCGCCCCCCCCCCCCCAAGACGCTTACTTTCAGGTTCAACCAGCTATGCTATCTGCCACATGGCGAGAGCCCACTCTTCAAATCAGCGTATCGAAAACACGTACCATGATTTCGCGATCAGAAGTCATCCAAATCGAAAAACATAGCGTACGTCGGTCAAAATGACCAAATAATGACATTTACCTAAGCACACAAAGAAGTTGGGAAGAAAATTTGGTTTGAACTTTCAAAAAATTATGCCATAAATCGAATTTTCAGAGCAAAGTAGAAGAAAAATTTTTCAAATTTTTTTTTAAGTTTAAAAAAAAATCCAAATTAAAAAAAACGAAAAAAAAATAAAAAAATTTTTTTTTCAAAGCCCCTAACCCTAGGTGTACCCCCCCACCCCCCCCCTCGCCCACGGTACTGAGGCCGTGAGGCTTACAAACATAGTTGTTCCAAAGCCGAGGGGTTGGGGGGGGCGATATAGATAGCTGGAGCAAACTTTCCAGATAGATAGATAGCTGGAAAATTTTGGGGGGGGGGCCGCGGGGGGGGCCATGTGACTTTGGGCCTTGGGGGGGGCCGGTCAAAATTTTGAAATTTGATAGATACCTAGCTAAAACGCTAAAAGGCTATAAAAACAGCAAAATAATGCTAAAAATACACTAAAAATCAAGTATAAACGCGTATTTTAAATAAAATTAGCGAATTTTTCAAGAATTACGAGCAAAAATGGTCAATTTTGGTCAAAAATTGACTTATTTTGTGTCTTCGAAGACAAATATTTTCAGATAGATAGCTGGCTGAAAATTTTTTTCAGATAGATAATAGCTGAGCCGAAAAAACCTGTTTGATAGAGATAGATTCGAAAAATTTTTGGGGGGGGGGGGCCGGCCCCCCCCAGGCCCCCCCCCCTAGAACAACTATGCTTGCAAATAAACTTGAACTTGAACTTGAACTCAATCTCAACGAAGACAAAAATTTTCAGATAGATAGCTGGCTGAGAATTTTTTTTAGATAGATAATAGCTGAGCCGAAAAAACCTGTCTGATAGAGATAGATTCGAATTTTTTTTGGGGGGGGGGCCCCCCCCCCCCCCCCCCCCAACAACAACTATGTGTATTTTACAAGAATTTCTGTGTTTTTCAAAGGCAAAAATTTAGTATTACCCGTGCGATCCCGTGCACCCCCCCTCACGAAATTTTTCTGCCAGTGCACCCCCCCCCCTCAGGAAAATGTGCTGCCCGTGCACCCCCCCCCCCCTCACCGAGAAGGCACCTGACCCCCCCCTCTAAAATTAGGCAAACACCCCCCCTCACCCGAGGTCCCGCTTTCGCTACTGTTTACAAAATATTTCAGACTATAGGAGCCATGTCATCAACACTTGACGACATTGTGAAAAGCGTCCAAGACGCGATCGAGGCGTTGCCTCCATGGGCACGTTACACAGCCGCAGTTTGCACGGCCGCAGTTACTTTCAAAATAGCATACGCTCGTTTCAGCAAGCGGCCTTCACCGTACAAGCAGGACTGGAAAAAAGGCAAGTATTACGACGTAATGAGGCGGAAGCATTTAGCTAATGTGCCGTGGGGACTCAGTCAGACTGGTGGTTCCTCTTGTTTTTTTAAGAGACAAACACATTGCATTGCGGTTCTCAGGTTTCCACATTCCTCAAATCAACCAAGACGCATGGTTGGTTATTATTCTCTGCAAATTCAATTCGGCCTGCTGACCATGGCCAATATCAGATATGCGGAAGAGGGGTAGCTCAGCTTCATCAGTTTCTTGTGCCCCTGTTGAAAACAGCAACCACTGTTTTTTTGTTTGTTAGGTTCAAGAGAGGCACATCTTCCCTTATGAGGCGACCGCTCCACTTCAGCGTATCTGATGTTGGCCAGGCCGAAATGGCAGGCAGGGCCGCCATGCAAGTTTGCTCATTTCTTGCAGACACCGTGTACCTGTACCAGATCTTCCGTTCGCCGTGCGTCGTTTCTGCGTCGCCGTTCAGCGTGAAACTGGAGACGTGGCTGCGTTGCTATGACGTCAATTATGAGGTGGCTGAAAACAGAATTTGAAAATGAAATGGATGACTGTTTTTTCTTGAGTTGTTTGACAAAAACCACACTTGGTGGGGGTCGGTCGCAAACTCGGCAACCAGTGAGATCCCCTCCCACCCATAAACCGACCGTTTGTTTGACTTTGGCACCACCCGAAAACGCCACTGTTTTGCACGGTGTGAAACTCAATAAACAGCTGGAATTTTGTTGTCAGCCAACATTCTTTCTGTGTTTTGGTTTTTGTAGAACGTCGACGCGCCGATGAGTGTGCGCTCAAACGTTGGCATGATCCCGTTTATCGAGTTGAATGGGGTGGAGCATCCGGACAGCGGCTTTGCCATTCGTGATTTGGTTCGTGAAACGTGGCACGGATTCGGGTTTGGTTACAGTTGATAATGGGCGATTATTGTGATTATTTCACTCTAACTGTTCATATTCCACCATATAAGTAATTCCTTTTCCTCTTCTATGTTCTATTTTTCTATCTTCCTTGTTCTCCAATCTCCAGTCTAGTGAATCGCCACTCTCTCGCTACTTGAAGTTTACATTGGAGAAGAACAGCAAAACAAGCACTACTCTACTGCCTTGTTTAATCAAGCGGTGCATGTTCGAATGCAAACTACGGACAACCGATTTTGGTGGTGGTAGTTTCAAAATTCAATGCAAATCATTGTTATTATTCAGATCGAGATTCTCAAAAAGGGCGATGAGAAGGAGTTGACGGGTGAGCAACGTGCGACGGCGCGAGCGATCGAGTGTTTGGTGGAAGAGTCACTATTTTGGTCTGCGGGGGAGGGGAGGGGGGTTCGTTGAGCGCTTTTGAATGCTCGGTGCTAATTTCACTGAATCTCACCGCATAATTTTTATTATGCGCGACGGTCTGCGAGCATTCAGCGGAAGCTGTTGTTTATGTTGCGATTTTAGGCGATGGTTTTAGCCAGCGTACAGAACGCCGTCGAGTAGGGTGCCCATCGAGTTTTCTCCGTCATTAAGTGCCCATACAATCGTCGGCGGGCCTCGATCCTCCGAACGCACAGACAACAGTCCAACGCACTACCACCTCGCCACGAGCGGTGACTACCACACAGCACAGCTCAGCCGCTCTAGCTCGGACATATTTTGCACTTGCTTGTCAAACTGTGAGAGTATCGCTCGGTTCGGTTCTGTTTACAGGAGCTATGCGCACGTACGATATGTCGAGAAGACGTCTGAGTTTCTGCAGTTGATCATGCCCGATAACATGCGCTCCAGTTTGACATCGCTGATGATGACGCTGTACAAGCCGTTCATCCCTGGACAAGTCAGTCTTGAATTCTGGTTCGGCTCTGGACTGAGCATAATCTGTGTGATTTTGTCGTGTGCACAATTTTGCACGTTAGAGAAGTTTTTTGGTCGAGTTGTGTCATAAACACAATAAATTCACCCAGTCACAAGCACAAATAACCACTCAAGTACTGCGGTGTTTCGCACCAAGGCACCTGTCAGCGCAGTGTGTGCATGTGCCTGTGTGTTTGTTTGTGTGTGCGTGCGCAAACATTACGGCGTTCGTGAAAACAACTGCAGATGAAAGCGAAATTGATTGCACGCGGCATCGGTCGTTATCCGCGCGATGAAATCGTGCGCAAGGGATTGGACGATTTGCGGGCGTTGTCGGCGTACCTCGGAAAGAAGCCGTTCTTCATGGGAGACCGGCCGACGCGGGTATGTTGTAGAGTTGCCACGGTAGGCCTTTTTTGGTCACGGTACGGTTTACGGTTTGAGACGCAATTTTTTCACGGTTTCGGTACGGTACGGTAAATTGAAAATTTATACGGTAAAACCGTACCGCCCGTGGTTTACGGTTTTATACGGTTACCGTAGCAACTATAGTATGTTGTTATTATTGGTGGCGCGCGTTCAATTTTTGTTTTTTTCCTCGTTTTGTTGTTTGCCTTGTTTCGCTTTTCGCCAATTGCCGTTGTTTTGGTCAAGCAACGTCGAGCATAACATGAAACCGAGCGGCGAGCAACAGACAAGCGCATGCTTTGAAACAATCAGCAAAATGCCGCAGCACGCAAACATCAATGTATTATCAAATATTCAGGTTCTGCGACTCAATGGGTTTGCAGGCGTGAAAGGAAACTAGTTTCAATCTTTACGTGGCCATTCAAAGTCGCCAAAGTGACTCGGCCTTATCAGACTGGGATCACTTCAGCCATTTTGAATTCCCGCGTCGTGCATGAAACTGTTTGCCTATCTGTGCGCGCATCGAGTCTCGGAACCAAAATAAAAGATCATACACGCAGTGCAGCGCCGTGTCTCACGCGAGATTTAAAAATTTTTTTTTCGATTGACCAATGACGCAATGACTGCTTTTTTTGCGACACTGATTTGTGATATATCACAACCAGTATTCCGTCAGTACAATATGGAAAAGAAATAGCTTTTCGCACTTCCAAGTAAAGTGAGGCCAGTCGCACTCGCAAACTAGAGGTTTGTTTTTCGTAAACAAATGCCAGATATTTCCGAACCGAATCGTATGGGATGGCATTCATCGTGTGCGCAATAAATAGCATGACCAAAAAGATTCTCAAGGAAAACATCAAGGACTCTTGCCTGTGCGTTCGGGGATCAAGCCCTACCGAGGGGCGTATAGGCACTTAATGACAGAGTAGACTCAATGGGCACCCTACTCGACTTCGTTCTGTACGGTTTTCTCGGTTAGCTCTGCCAAAAAACATCGTCCCAGAGCGAGCGTTCGTTCGTAGTGTCACAATGGATCGATTGTTGTTGCTCTGCTGCAGGCCGACTGCGCCGTGTTCGGCGTCCTCTCGAACATCCACTTCATCCCGCTGCGTACGCCGCACGGCGATCTGCTGGCGACGGGCGCCGAGTGCGAGAATCTCGGTGCGTGGTGCGAGCGGATGAAGCAGCGTCTGTGGCCCGACTGGGAGGACGCGTGTCGCAACAACTCGAAACACACGCACTGGCGCAGCGCAGTCAAGTCGGCCAAATGATCAGTGCAGTCTGAGCGGCGCTTTGTTGTGGCTGCAACACTCTGTTTAGGGGTGCTCATTTGGTGGTGGCTTCTTTTGTCTTCCGTGTCTTCTTGTCGCAAACGAGCAACTGTGTTTGTGGGGGAGATGTGCCGAAAATTGACGGTGATAATAATTTGGCGCTGTTTTTTGAAGGGCATTTTTAATCAGCGACACTGATAGGACGGGTTCAATGGCTAGCTGCAAAATGCGTTTTGTGTTTCGTTGCTTTAGTGTCTTGTGTTTAGCTTTGCTTTAGTTTTTCCTGTTTTACTGTTCTAGTCGAATTTTGATAGCTTGCTTGGCAAGTTACGAACTTCTGAATAGCCGTTTGACATGTTTACTGGCGTGAGTTTATTCTGTTTTGACACTTTTAGTTGTGATTTGTATTTTTTGATAGCCTTATGTCCATATCGAAACGTGTTGTGAAATTGTATTCATAAAAAGCTTTTATTTTGACTAATAGTGACTAATTTCGTGATGGTTAGCTGATTACTGAGTTAGCTGCAATGTTTTATGTGTGTTTGGAAGTGTTTTCTTTTAAAATGCTTGCATAGATAAGCTTAGACTGAATAAAAATGCGACAAAATATTTGTGGTTTTTTTTTGCTGTTATCAACAGACCGTCCAGCGGATCAATACGTCGAGCTACTCTCGCTGGTATTGAATGCTACCTATACCTTCACTTCTTTTTAAAACTCGAATTTCTCATTGCAGAAGTCTAAGACATCTCGATTATTGTCTTGTTTCATAAATTGCTGCAGTTCTGACGTGTGAATTCATTGACAGACGTTTTAGGGGCAATAAAAATTTCAGACACGAGTGAAAAAAATGCTGTGCTTCTCGTGCGTCCGTCGAATCCTGGCCGCTCGCCGACCAGGCGCCAAGCTGCGCGGAGTTTCCATTCCCGACAAATTCACAACTTCGATTTTTATCCGCCAAAATGTTGCGTTGTTTTCGACGACTTCGAGAAGTTTACGGGCTGCCGCATCAAACGTAAATGCCGCCTCGTCCAGATCGAGCCGACTACGTTCGGAGGACTTGAGGCGCTTGTTGCGACACGCCCATAGCGTCCGTTACAGACTGGCCAGTTCGTTGTATTTCGCGTACATCCATGCTTTGATTCGTGATGCTTTCTGTGCATAATAAACTTCGCCACCGCGCAGCAATGCATACACAGAAAGCTTGTATCATATCAACCAATCAGCTGATCGTCTATAATTTAGAGTTCGACTGTAGCTTTAGAAAAATGGCATCCTAGTGTGTAGTTGCTTGCTTTTTTCCGGAACGAGAACGAGAAATCACAAAGATCATCCTTTTTAAACGCATTTAATTGATCATTTCATATTGGTGATACAAATGCAGCGCGGCGTCTCAGCGAGTTGGTTCAATAAAAAAATGGAATGAACAGAAACTCGCCAACATGAAACGTTGTGTGCCGTACACCTTTCACGGACGAACACAACACATGCGTGACCAAGCAACACGGTTTACCAATTTCAAAACCAAAATCGAACCACTGACGATATCCATTGCAGTCGGCGTGTCGCTGTTGTGCGTGTCGAGCGGCGTCACAATCTCGGTGCCGTATTTCCTTGGTCGCATCATGGACCTGGCCACTGGCGACGACACCGCCGCCGGCGCAACGCGAATGTTTGCGTCGTCTCGCTTGTTCACCACCACGAAGAGAACGACGGAAGAAGCGAGCAACAGCGGCGATGACGAGGCGCACCACTTTGCGGCCGTCACTGACAAGCTGCGGCAGTTCGCGCCGCTCTTGGCCGTCGTGTTCTGCGTCGGCGCCGCCGCCAACTTTGGCCGCGCCTACTGCATGCAGACTGCTAGTGAGTGCAGTTCAGTTTTATTCTGCATAACACCAGCGAAGTGAAACTGCTCACTTTTATGACTGGCTACAGCCTATTTTCATGGTCATTGTTGTTGGCTGATTGGATGCATTCTGTGGAGACCTGAGGCTTCTCTTCCACAACAATACCTGCTCAGAATGGATGTATCAGATACGATGTATCACGTGGCCACCCCAACCAATCAGCTAATTGCATATGATATGGAAATAGTCTGTACACAGAAAGTGCCCGTTCATATTTTTTTGCTTCTTGTTTCCATTCACGACCAACTATCAACAACCGATGGCATAACAGGTCAAACAGTGACAAACAACCTGCGGCGAGCCGCGTTTGACTCGATCGTACGCCAGGAAGTGGCGTTTTTCGACCGCCAGAAAACCGGTCAACTGGTGAATCGTCTGGCGAACGACGCCACCGTCGTCGGTCAGGCGGTCGGCAACAACTTGAGCAACGGACTACGCTCGTTGTTTGCGGGCACCGGCTCCGCGATCATGATGGTGTGGTGGAGCGTGTTTTGTTTAAACCTTTCTTTGCAGTATGCAGTGCTCCCGAAAGAACGAGGTACGGTGTTGACGTTGCAAGAAAAATATATCAGCTATCGTTTGTTCCAACATAGCCGAGTAAATTTGCAAGAAAGTGCGCGAAAAACTGCCGTAGTGCTTGCCTTGTGCTGGTTTGTGCCCTCATTGCAACGTTGCTCTGCATCTCAGGTGTACGTGTCGCCGTCGCTGTCGCTGACTGCAGTGAGCGTGATTCCGGTGGTCGCTGGTGTTGCCATTGTGTACGGTCGATACCTGCGAAAGTTGACGCTCATGTTGAATGATGCGCTGGCTGCCGCGACGCAGGTTGCTCACCCTGTCTTTGTTGCAGTTGTTTCCCTGTAATAAACGGGCCTATTTTCAGGCAACACCAGTTTTTTCTCGTTTCTATGATCCCTCTCCAATTCTATCCCATTTTCAACACTCCAAACTGGCCATGTCAGACAAACGTCTTTCAGTGTTTTTGTGATTTGAAAATTTTCTTTTTTAGCGTTATCGGATCTGTGACAATGTTACAAAACTGGAGCATTCGCACATGAAGTCACTTCACCGAAAATGCGTAAAGAAATCCACACTTACTGTCTTTTCTTTCCAAAGCAAAAAGCCGACCAAAAAGATTCCGAGATATTCAAACGGAAGGTTGCCGATGAATGCGCAGAACACTGTTGAATCTCGAATTCTATTTCCCCGAACTGAATACACTCAGTGACACCAACGTTGCATGTTCGCATGTTGCACTGCAGGTCGCGGAAGAGCGCATCTCTAACATTCGTACGGTGCGTGCGTTCGTCGGCGAACGCAAGGAGCAACAGCGGTACGCACGTCGCATCGAGCACGTCCAGCGCATCATCGACCAGGAGGCGACCTGGCGTGCCGGATTCTTTGGCTCCGTTAGTTGCGCTGACATCGCACGAAACTCGCGCGTTTTGTTTGTTTCGAATTGGCACAGCGGATTCGGTTCCGTTGTCAATCATTATTTTCTAAAGTGTCCGTTTCAACTTGCAGATGGGCTTGATGGGCAATCTGTTGATGTTGACGATGATGTACAATGGTGGACACATGATCGCTGCCGGGGAACTGACCGCAGGTATAGTGGTGCTCAGTCTATGATCACCACGCTGTTTCTGACGCTCAATTCATTGTTGTTGTTGCATTGCCCCCACTGTGCAAAGGAGTCACTAGGCCGTGCACGTGCGCGTGATATTTTACACAACCATGGCACGCATGCTCAAACATTTTTATAATTGTTCGCTCTCGGGGAGTACATCAATTTGAAACGATCAATTCATTCGTTTTAGTGTGATTTTGCAGGCAGCCTGATGTCATTCCTAGCGTACGCCCTGTACGCCGTCTTCTCGGTCGAAGGACTGTCGAGCTTCTACACGGAGCTGTTGCGCGGCGTCGCCTCCGGCCACGTGCTCGTTCAGTTGGCCGAGCGGCGCCCGTTGATCGCGCTGCAAGGTGCGGTACAGGACGATTGTTGTTGTTTGCACATTGTATCTTCGCGCTCTGACACATGTGTGCTTTTTGACACGCATCTTTTCTTTTTGTGTCACTCGATGACGGTGATTCATTGGATCAAATGTGCGGATAGACGATATCCGTCCGTACGGCGACGTGACATGATAAAGTATGTTCCTTTAAAACCTGTCACTTTTTCCTGCAAAGTGGAGCATGCGAAACTTTTGATTACAGTAAGCTGTGAGAAGAACGAATGTATTAGCTGAAATCAAACACGCACTCTTGTAGCTAAATATGTTTCCTTGTAACTCCGATCCCGCTCTTTCTTCTTCTCGAGCTCTGTAGTCTGCGAAAGAAGTGACAAGTTTTTCAAGCCAGTTTTTCAAGTGCGGTTGCCGAAAGTTGTTCAGAGGCGGTGTCCGCACGGTGGCTGCAGGCAGCACAATGACACCATCGCGGACTCATAAAAGAACACACAGGCGAAACGGACGACTCTCGTGATTGATTGTGCTCACCATTGATGATCAACAGCAACATCAACAAGATCACCATTCAACAGCAATCGCTTTTGTTGCACCAGCAGGCGGCGACCGTCTGGCGTCGCTACGCGGCGACATCGAGTTCTCAGATGTCTCGTTTTCGTACGCACGTGCCGCGCAGCTGTCGAGTGCGATCGATGAATCTCAGTGGCCATCGGCAGCGATGAGCGCGTCGCCTCCGAACGAGTCGCACTCTGCGCACCAAGCGTCTCCCACCGACGCACTCGTGCTCAATGGGTTCTCGCTGAAAATGCCTGCCGGTTGGTGCAGTCAGTCGGGGGCGAAGTAACTCGTTCGAATTGATCGAGCCCAGGCGGCATAGTCAAACTTCAGCTGATCAATTCGAAATCACATCAAATCTCAAGCCTGAAGCCTTATCACTTATCAGTCTGAGTTGCCCAATTGTGCGCCCCCATATACACACGCACACATGCATACACAATGTGATTATTGTGTGTGTTCCACTCTTGCACAAACACACAGGCGCCAAAACGCACACAAACACACAGGCACAACGACGGCGCTGGTCGGTGGCAGCGGCTCCGGCAAATCAACGATCGCCTCGTTGCTGCTGCGATTCTATGACCCGTTGCGTGGGCGAATCACGCTTGACGGACACGACATCAGCAGCTTGGATGCGTCCTGGTTGAAACGGCAGTGCGGAGTGGTCGCGCAGGTTGGTTACAGCGCTTTTTTTAGTTCCATTGCTTGCTGGCACACAAATTCATATTTTATGTGTTGAGAAATTTTGTTCAAACTTTGCACGTCCTGGCGGCCAGCCGCTAGCCAAGCCGTGTTCGATTTTGGTGTTGGCTGTTCCTTGCCAATGTAACCAGTAAAAACTGGCCAGAACGAAATGCATCAGCTTCATACGCTGCTCAACAGAGATTGTTGAGATTCTCAACAACTGCGAGATTGTTGATGTTGTTGCTTTGCAGGAGCCGAGTCTGTTCTCGACGAGCATCCGTGCCAACATTGCCTATGGTGCGCAGCGGCCGGAGCGCGTCACGGACGCCCAGTTGCGGCGTGCCATTCGCCTGGCGCACGCGGAGGCGTTCATTAACAGCCTGCCGCATGGCCTGGACACCGTCGTCGGCGAACGAGGCTTGTCCTTGTCTGGTATGATGGCTGCTGTTCACGAAACGGAAACCGCCAACCTTTACAAGAAAACTATATTTTTGGAAACAGTTGCAGGCATCATCGGGAAAAGTTTTGAAACATCGAGGGGGATTCGAACTCGCGTCTGAAAAGCACCACATAAAAAACGATAAAAAAACTTTAAACAGAGTGTATGTAGTCTGCCGGTTACAGTTTCGCCATGTGAGCGCTGCTTGATTAGTGAAATTCCCCATGAATCTAACGGTCTGAGAACGTTATTGTGAAATGACAGGTGCCCCGTGCAATCCTTGCGTATGGTGGGTCCAGAAATTTTTTTTTCGAATGGCTAAAATCAATTGATTGTGAGCAAAGCAAACTTCTAAACCTTGCCTATTTCATGTCAATGTGATTGACGTTCCCGTTTTTCCAGGTGGTCAGCGCCAGCGTATCGCGATCGCGCGTGCTTTGCTGAACGAGCCAAAGTTGCTGCTGTTTGATGAAGCCACGAGGTGTGCAAGGTTTTTTCTGACATTCGATTTTTTAGATGACTGTTTTCTTGTTTAGTGCACTTGTATTGTTCTTTCATGATATTCACGCCGCCGCCCCCTCTCCACCGCTAGAAAAGCGGGTAACTGGCATTTCGCATGTGCGAATCGAATCGAAATGCGAGTTTAATTGATAAAGTCAATGGTCACAAGCTAACAACAGTGCCGTGCACGTTTGTTGCAGTGCCCTAGACGCCGAGAGCGAGCACCAGGTGCGCGTGGCGCTGGAGCGTCTGATGCGCCAGCACGACCGCACCGTGCTCGTCATCGCGCATCGACTGTCGACCGTGCGCAACGCCGACCAAATCGCTGTGCTGCACGCCGGCCGTGTCGCCGAACTCGGCACGTTCGACCGGCTGATGGACAGACCGGACGGTCTCTTCCGGCAACTCATCGGACGACAGGCGGTCGTCTAGTCCGCCGCATTTCGATATCGTTCGCATTTGATTCACTGCAGTATGTTTGGTTGAACCTGTCACTTTTTAGCGCAATACAGAGCTCGTAAAAGAAGAAAGAACGGGATCGGAAATGCAGGAAGACATGTTTGACCACAAATGGGAGGTTTGACTTCAACCAAAACCCCGATACAATTCGTTCTTTCTTCGTCCTGTACATTGTAACTCAAAGTTTCGCATGCTCTGGATTCAGCAAAGAAGTGACAGGTTTAAAAACAAACATTGCGATATGGCCGAGTTTACATGGCTTGCGTCACCGCGATTGAGAACACAACGAATGCCTTAAATTTATTTGGCCATACCGTAGTTTGAGCAGCGCTCCTTACTTCAGCAACCAAGAGGTTCCAAAAACTCCGAAGGTTTTGTCTGGCGTTGATTGGACGCTGAGCGTATCTTGATTTGATTTGAAGTCATATATGGATCATGTTTGTCTCCTACAGAGTGGGGTAGTGATTTGTTGCAACTTGACTAGTCATGTCGGTAAAGGTTGATTTGTATTTGGATTTTAACGTTTTCATTCTTTGATCACGTTTTTACTAGTTTTTGTTAAAGAATTTGTGATTGATTATTTCTGCTTTGCATTTACCAACCGTTATTGTCTCTTATATTCTGATTTATTTTTTCCCTTCTGTGGTGCTTCTGTTGCTATCATCTGAATGATTCTTTGTGATTTGTGTACAATCTCTATTTTTTCATTTTTTTCACTGATTGGACCGACGATCATGAAAAACATAGTGGATTAAATCTTTGTGGTTTGGGCTTTTACCAGAGACATGAAATCAGTGACCAATGCTGATCTCAAATCGCAGAAATATTTTTCTTTCTGGTAGTTGTGTCCAGGTGCCAAATGTTCATCCATGACATTCCGTGACGATCTGTTTCCGACTGGCAGTAAGTGCATGTGCTAAAAAATAATGTTAGCTGGGTATGCTCCAGGTGTTAAAGCTATTCCAAAACATATACCACGGGTGAATTGCCAGTTCATACGAACGTATGCTGACGTACGTCAAAGGTACACCCCTTTATGGCTGGTGTATGCTAGTATGCAGTAACACGAGACCTGGCGTGACGGTGCCGTATACGCATACATCAGTACGAACGGGCCGTTTAGTATGCTCCTTTCTAGCATGTAACCATTCACGTTGACGTGTCGTCTGTGTATGTCCGCCGCCAACATATGCGTGGTGCGTTCATGAACGGGCTTTCACTCGTCCGTTTCAGTATTTTTTCATTGTCCGCAGACCTCTCTGAGCAGATGCTGTCCCGTGTCGCTCAGCAAGTGCCCATCGCACGTCACCCCGCCGGCACCGTTGTCGCCGCAAACAGCCGACGTCTCCGTCTGCCGTCGAGCGCGCACCGTCAAACAGCGTCATTCGCACGTTCATTGACTTGCGTCGTCGCCCGACGGCACACCAGACAATTGCTGGTCGGCGTTGCGTTGCGCCCGAACGCGCCAGTCGTCCGCCTGGTCGCATGCAACAGCGGCAGTGACGGCACGTTGCAGACGTGTGCGTCGAACGTGCGATGCTACGCGAGCTCAACGACCACCACAACCACAGCAACCGCGACTTCGGCTGGCGGCAGCAGCAGGGAGGGCCGCGGGAGGCGTGGCGTGCCCGCTGCACCGGTTGAGCAACACAATCAGGCGACCTTGGATTCGCCTTCAAGGAGCGCTGAATCGGAGGCTTCAACGACCGCAGCCAGCACACCGCTGCCTGCTTACGATCCAACCGACCCCGTTGAACGGCAGAAACGCGCGGAAGCGCTACGCAAGGGCACCAGTCGGACGCTGCTCGTCCTCTCGGTCGCCGTCGTCGCCGGTGTCGCGTATTTGTTCGCGTCCATTGGTCGGTTGTTGCTTCGTGTTGTTTAGTGGTTTATTCAGTTCAGTTTTTATTTTGCACTCATAGGTGCATGGACACATGTGCCAAAGTAACACAGAGTTACAGGCCAACGAAAGTTGGCAGCATTGCCACATTGCCTGAGCGTCTCTTAACGAACACGGCGTTATTTTTGAGTTTTTATGGGCTTTTTGGTGACTTGGCGAACCGATGAGCCTTGTGTGGGGTTGCCTGGTCTTCTCTGTCTCTGGAAACTGCAAAACAGTGCTTGCTTGCCCGGCAATCCAAGGCAACCATGAACGATCAACTTTGTGATGTGTCTTTTTTTGTTTGTTCTTTAGGGCCTGGCGAACGAGATGAACATGGAAACCGGGTTAGTTTATAAATGGCATTCATTAACTTTTTTTATCATGCGGATGCGCGAGCGAGCGCAGCAAGCGGAGAGCGCATCACGCATAATATGAGCCGTTATACCCCAGCGCGCTTTTTTCAAATTTGCTCGCTGCCTCCAGCGAGCATAGTA
>JASANC010004414.1:0-14516 GCA_030248135.1 Theristus sp. LFF4_11
GTTTCGTGTGCACGGAACCAAGTTTGTGGCTTATACTATGCTCGCTGGACGCAGCGAGCAAATTTGAAAAAAGCGCGCGAAGGGATAACGGCTCATATTATGCGTGATGCGCTGTCCGCTCGCTGGCGCTCGCTCGCGCATCCGCATGATAAAGAACAAGAAAACAAAAAAAACGAAACAAAGAATAGCCAGGTTTTCTGCGTCGACCTAATTTTATATGTGTTGGACCAACACCACACCAACAGTTCCGCAAGCTGTTCATTGAATAAAAAACTCGAAACACAATGACTGGAACAGGAAGGTAAAGCAGGAACCTGTTCCGCACAAACTGACGGATACGCCGGACAAAAAAAAGTTCAAGGTGCCGCTGTAACACGTGCCCGCCGCCTAAAAAGATGCCGTGAAATGCAGCAGAATCGTCGTAAAAAATAGAAGCACCGCGCTTACGTGGTAAAGCCTCAATCAGGGTCAGTCAGTGGTTCAATGAATGTACAGGGTGGGCCAAAAAAAGGTTCCATTTTCAAACTGCTGTCACTGGCTGGTGTTTTAATATTATGAGCTGAAATTTTCAGCACTGATAAAACATGTGTTGCCATTTTATTGACAAAATTTTTTTCCCGATATATAATTCCTAGCGCTCACTGTGGCAAATTTTCTAAAAAGCTCGAAAAATCAACAAATTGACTGAAATGAGTGCAGGAAAAAATTAGTATCAAGATGCGTGATTCAATTTTGAAACTGTTGCGAAGGTGACAAATGGGTCTTTTGGAACCCGTGATAGTTCAAATCATGCGCTCAGAGTGGAAAGGTCTCACACTTAAATTGCATTTGAGCACCTCGAGCGAAATTCTGATGTTTCACAACGGACTCGAGTCAGCAGCCATGCGACTGCGACAGAAAGAATTGTTCAGTTGACTTTTTGTTTTCTGTGTTGCTCTGTCTGTTAATTTGTTTCTTTTGAAAAGTTTTTCTGCGGTTTGAATAAAAACAGTGTTTCAGTTTTCTGCAGTTTCGTCATGGTTAAGTGGACAGCAGAACAACGGGTCTGGTGTGCTATCTGGTGGGAGCAATCTGAAAGTTTTTCTGCAGTGACTCGCCAGTTTCGCGTAAAATTCAATCCAGCCGCTGCCGGACGACAAACGTTGATGATGATTTGGATGTTTATGAGCAATGATTCGTTGTGAAATTCTTGGTTAAAAATCCGTTTTTTTTTGAAATTTTGGGAATTTTTAAACATTGTGCTGTAAAACTGAATCTACTTGACCAAACTGGATAAAAATTTTGTCAGAAAAATGGCATCACATGTTTTATCAATGCTGAAAATTTCAGCTCATAATATTGAAACACCAGCCAGTGACAGCAGTTTGAAAATGGAACCTTTTTTTTGGCCCACTCTGTACAGTGTGGCCGAATGAGGCAGTCCATCAAGGCGGGATCAGCCGCAGACTAGGAGTTGTCTTTTTCAAAAAAGGCAACATAATTCCCAATCATGTGTACAAGGAATAAAGAATGAACAGAAAAGCGCGGACAATCCATTAGTTAAAAAAAACGCGTCAAATTTTGCACACAATTCAGTTTCTGAACGTGTTTTTTCTTTCATTCAAAATTCGCGCACTCCTTGCACCCTGAAGAAAGCTGCCATGTTTAACCGGCCATACCGTACATTGTATGCGTAATTGTAACAAAAAAGCTTCTACTGCTTTTTGTCACATTTGTTTTTAACAGGCCCATACAAACAGGAAATGTGGATGTCATCTACTGTATAATTATTTTTCTGCGTGGGATTTTTGTGCAAGGAGTCTCATCAAGCACCAGTTGGCGCAGTTTTAACTTTTTGATTAAGCTTTGATTTCGTCACACCTTGTTTTCACGCAAAGAAACGTAGTGCAGATATTATTAAAAAAAGCTGTTGAATCAACGAGGAAAACGGATACGTAGGCTGCTGCGATGTTCTTATAAAAATTTGATGCATTCATAAAGAAGTGATGACAAAACATTTTTTCATTGCCGGAATTGAAACGTGGAAAGTCAAAATTGGGAACCAAATAGAACCATAAGAAAGGAACGGTCGCGTCAAGAAAATTTTTTTTCCAACCATTGAACCTTGAGTGTCTTTAACCGGTTTTTTTAATCCTGCGCGCGGCAGAAAAACAGCTACGCACACACGACGCTGTTTGGGATTGGTCAGAGAGTTTCAGTTACACTTTTTGCCCACACACTCCACGCCATGTTTAGAGCAAAATTCGCATTTTCGATATTGGTATACGTACTCCATGTGACCCTTATCCAAGCTTCTATGTTGTCTCGCTATTGGTGGTGGCACCACTGGGGAGCAATAAACAAACGATGTTGAACCGCGAGAATAAAATAATAACAACAACCTCAAAAAACGAAACGTCTGAGACACGGAACTATTATATTTTTTTCGGTTCTGCGACTCAATGCGCTTGTGGACCGTGGAAAGAAAATTTGTTTCAGTATTTACTGTATGTGGCAACTCAAAATAACCTAAGTGACCCGGCATTATTTAGGGGACTCGGATGATTTCGCCAGTTATGCATTCCCGCGTCATGCATAAAACTGTTCACCTATCGACGCGCGCATTGAGTCTCCGTACCAAAAAAAAGATAATAGGGCGCTGAGGAAACGTGCAAACTGTGAAAACTCTTGAGTTTGTTTGTAGTAAGTAACTGAGCACAAAAAACACAAAATTCAAAAACAGTGCCATGTGAAAATAAGTGTCGGTGTCGGATGAAAAGTTTGTCGGCAGTTTGACAGAATATCACGATCACACGGTGAATTTTTATCGGGCCAATATTTTCACCGTAGCTAGACCGTAGCTGTAATGCGAAATTAATGAAAGCGGGTCAATTGTTGAATCGTGTCTGTAATCATCGTTTAATTGTCCAACTAAAACAATTATGACAAAAGTCAAAAACAAGATTAAGAGCAGATTATCGCAGCAGAAAATGTTAAACTTTCCCACGCAAACACTTGCCAGTGCACAGAAGGGTTACTCACTGAGAGTTTGCAGGGGTGCACCACCCGGCGAAACTCAACCAGTGCATCAACAAACGGGGGTACAAATTTTATACGTGAGAAAAATCGTATCGAGTAGTTAAAGTTTCTTAAAATAACACTACTTTTTGATGTTTACTAAAAATAAGAGTGAATTATGCAAATGTGATTGTGTTTGTTTTCACGAGCCGTAGAACTAATTAATTGGTTGACAAATGCGGCAATGATGAGCGGGTGGTAATGAGTTTTACTTTTGTGGCCGTTGTTGTCGTCGGCGCGCAAACAAATAAAAATGTCGAATTATGTAAACAAAATTCATTTATAATTCAGACGTTTATAGAAATGATTGCACGCACCGCAGGCCCACTACGTGTGGACACACATGGCCGTGTCGTCGTTGTCTGTGGTGCACGTGGTGCCAGCAATTTTAATCATAATGCGGAAAACGGTTCGTTCCGGACCCGCATGTTTTCTGCCCGCCCCCATGATTCATGATTATATGTACAGTCAGTATTTTCAGTCAAAAACGAGTGCAATATATTTCTATCGTTGTAAAACCATTCATTCTTTCATGCTTTTGGTAATTAACAATAATAAAGCCATTTGTTGCTTGGTGTGTGGGTATGTGGCAATGGTGAATTTGGCAATGCGTTTATTCACGAATTCATTTCAAGTTTTTTCACGATTGTAGAATCGAAAATTACACAAAGAAGCAGAATATGAACAAAAAAATGTATCGTGACAAAAAACACGAAAGAATAAAAATGAATTTACCTTTAGATCACATTGCAAGCTGCAGGATATTTTGGCTATCTCACAGCAAAAAAAGTTCACCTGCAAAAGCACCTCATTGCATGGTTTTCGCGCTCTTCGAAACAAATGGGTGATAAACCGTTTTAAATCTGTTGAACAGACGAACAGACGCGACCAGCTGAGATTTTTACCTGACCCGCATTATCGAGTTCGTTTTATGAAGTGGAATTCTGTCCATCAGTGTAATCAATTTTCTGGAGCAAGAAAACTATGGCACGCAACACAGAGTTTATTTTAAGATTATTGGCAGCAGCGACAAAAAGTCGCGTGAAGCGTCCGTTGCACAAATTGACGTTTTTACGTTTTTCTATTGCGGAAACTGATGTTTGTAACAGAGGCTTAAAGAAACAAGATTCATGTCTATAGTTAGTTGCAAATTATTGCTGTTAGGTCGGAGACAACTGTAAGGCGATGGAAGTTTTCAATGTCCAGGTGTATATTTTAAACCATCAGCATGTTTGAAAGCTGGATGTTGACGTCAATTGTAGAACCCCCCTGCCAAACAATTATTCACATAGCTGTGTAGCTGAGTTTGAATTACCGTTGGTATGGCAGTCGAGAAACTGATTCGTGGAAAAGGTAAGCGTTCAAAAGTAACGTATAGCTTTACAAATAACGCACTCTTTGTCTTTTCAAGTAACGTGCAATGAGTGGCAGACTAGGATTTCAAAAATGCAAGTTATATTTTCCAATCGTTTGGCCAATGTACAAAGAACGAACACAAAGAAAGAGAATTTATTAATATAAAAAACACGGTCACTTTGAGATGCACAAAAATGACAAAAATATAGAATTTGTTTCTTTCCTTCGTGCGCTCCTTTTGAACGATGAAAAAAGATGCCTGTTTACTCGGCCATTTCCGCTTCCGCATATGGTAATGAAAGTGTTTTCTGAAAAAGCCAATAGTTTTGGGTCGTGGGCAGTTCTATTTGGTACTATTAGTTTCATTTCTATGTGATTCAAACAAAAAAGACCGCTGTTATTCCTGTGATTTTTTTGTGGGACACTTAAGCAGGAGGACGGCTGCCTAAAAAATCAAACAAGCAAACTGTCATTGAACCTGACACTTTTTGGCTGGAAAAGGTGAACGCAAATATGTGTTGGTTGCAAATTTTTACTGAAAAAACGACGACCTTTTTAATTCGTTCCTAATCCTCGCTTTTTAATCCCGCTTCAATCCTCCCTTCATAAGACCTCCTTTATAACCCTTTATGAGGTCGTCGGTCACTCAAAATTCGACTTTTTTCAAAAAAATTTGATTTTCAAATTTATATTAGGAGTCCTGGTAATTTGCTGCATGCTCCAATCAAACAAACCCCACTACTCAAAATCTTTGTCTCAACAGTATCCGTCTAAACCATTCTCGACAGCTGGTGCACTCTATGGCAACAGTTCGGCCTGTAATGTCGTATATTGTACAAGAAACAGTGCTTGCACGTTGTAAATTATTCGACTGGCACAACACAAAAACAAAACGTTTCGCATTTTTTTGAGTGTGGTAGTACAACGGGTTGACACAATCGCATTTTCCGTGCAACGGTCGCTGCTTCGTATACGAAACCACACGGTCGCCAACGTGCAGGCGCACGCAAGAAAGCGCGGTGATCTGCGATACGCTCAGACGGTCATTTGGCGATAATAAACTCCGAGCAGATGGTCACCTTTCTCATTAACCAGGTTTCAAACGCAATTGCCATTTTCAAAAATACAAGTGCTCCAAAAAACGTCAAGCCTGTGTCAGATACTGGAGTTAATGGTTGAGGCTGAGAGTTCATTTGCATAATCGTGATGAAATCTCATTTTAATTGAAACATTTAGTTGACCACAGGAGAGATTACAATTAAAAACATTTTAATTGTAAATTACATTTTTTCGGTTGTGTTAAAAAAATTTGATCTTGCGCAAGCTCAAGCAAGCGCATATTGCGTCGAGGGAACTTCTGTTGCCTTTTATTTTTCGGGTCATTTCAATTCAGCCGATTTCCTCTCTACGTTTTTTTATCACTCTGTACTGTACGATAAAAAGTGATCTTCGTTTGGATATCCTATGGATTTAATTGGTTTTCAGTTTTCCGGCACAAAATGCACATGTGGGTGTCGGCCTGGTGGCAATGACGGAGTCATATGCCACCTGCGATACTGGCGGGTACGAAATGGCCGATCAAACATGGCAGCTTTTTTCAGGGTGCAAGAAGCGCAGAAACAAGACGTTCAGAAACCCAGTTACCGTATACCTCCATCAAACCCCCATGGGGGATTAATACGTCAGCGACTTTTAGGGGTGGGGTTTATTGGTGTGGGGATTATTGGGGGGGGGGGATTGTTGAAAAATGGCAAAAATACTTTGCATGGCAGGCAAGAAAGTCGCAGAAACTTCTACTTTTCACAGAGATTTCCTTTTGTAACAGCCTTTTGTGATGAAATTACCATTAACTCATCCCTTTGGGGCCTTTGGTAGCACAATTAACAGGTTTCCAAATAATCCCCATGGGGGGATTGTGGGGGGAAGGATTATTCGGAAACTTGTCATGGGGTAGGGGTTTATTAGTGGGGGGATTAATGGTGGGGGGGGGGGTTAATGGATGTAATACGGTATGTGTCAATTTTGAGGTGTTTCTTCGTGCTATTCTGTTCATTCTTTCTTCCTTGCACACACGACTAGGGGAATTATCTTGGCATTCTTAAAAAAGACATTTCCTAGTCTGCGACTGATCCCGTCTTGATGGAAAATACAAGGACTGCCCTGTTTATTCAGCTATGTTCTGAGAAAGTATTGAGAGAAGACGAAGAGAAGAAGACCTACTACCTTGCATGTAAAAACCACTTCCGTTTTTAAGACCTTCCCAAGAGTGGGCAGGATGTCACACGGCGGGAAACCCAAAAATTAAAATTTTTGATTGTATCAAAGTCCCACCCCCGTTTATAAGGTCGGCCGCAGCTTTTAAAGGTCTTTGTTGTTTTGTTTCTTTTTTTTTGTGGAAACCGTTTTGAGACGTGGTTTTTGTGCAATGAAAGCCAAATGGCGCGCTGAGCAACTGAGCTTATTTGTATCTCGCCAGGTGTACGCACTCCCTGGCGTCCGCTTAACGGCGGTGCAGAACGCGTGTAGCATTTTTTGCGGAGCTCGCATGAAAATGTAACACTGCCATGCAGCTCTTTCGGTGAAGCGCATATAAAGGTTCCCTTATAAAAATATAAATATCATTTTTTGTTGAAAAAAGTAGAATTTTGTGTGACGATGTTATAAAAAATTGGATTGGAGATTTGGAACGGATTGGAGTTCCCATCGTTTTTCAGTAAAAAGTTGTGTTTTCTGTCCAGATTTTGACAGAGCAGAATCTTGTGCTTCAACATCACCGTTTCAGCTGCGAATTCTCTTCATAAAACTTTCAACTGCCCCCCCCCCCGTGCTCCAATTCCGTTTGTTGTCGTCGGTTGCCGCGGTTCACGTTTTTGCGTCGCGGTGAAAAACCGCGCAAGAAAAGTGTTCGGTACGGTTTTGATTTTAGAGCGGTTTTAGAACATATGGATTCATCGTGGACATGCATGATCACATGAATATACAGCATTACAAACGATCGATAGAACAATTAAAATAGACAACAAGATGTGTGCATTTATTTAAAAAAAACCAGTATTGCACTGGCTTTTAGACGACGAGCAGTGTTCCAGCGGCAGTTTCACCGTTTCGTTCTTATGGTTGTTTATCAATATAATGCTCGTGCAACGCATTCTAACGTCGATCGTCTCGATGCAGCATCGCCATCAACTGCTGCTGCAGTTCACCGTTGTCGTCCGTCAGCGGTAGTGCCCATCGTAGCGAGTGGTACGCCGACGAAAATGCGCGTTTCCCGGCGACAGTGGTCGGTCGTATCAGCGGCACCGACAGACCGCCGAACAGAACGCGCGTGTACTGTCGACCGGCACCGACAGAAATGTCTGCAAAAATGCGCGTTGATGCGACATAGTGCAATTATGTGCATATTTGCATATTTTTTGGTAATTAGCTGTACACAGTACACACACACTGGTGTTGTAAATTCGAAGGATATCAAACTCTGGCGGTTATTGAGCGTAAACGGCTATATTGCAGTTAAGCATGAGTGCAAAGTAAAGTTTATAACAAACAGTATGTTTTTCAGCATCTTTTTTAGCAAATACAGAACCGCGAGAGAAAGAACGGGGCCGCGTTAGAAAAAAGGACATGTTTCGCCTTAAGTGGGGTACTTGATTCCCCGACAAAACCCAACTCCCGTTCATTTTTAATTCAATTCTTTTTGCGGACTCATTCTTGCAAACAAGTGATAGGTTGAAAGTATTATGCTGTACCTTCAGTTAGTGCTCCCGCAACTCAACTTTAAAAGAAATATACCTAGGAAGACTAACCAAATTGACATGCGAAGAAAAGTTGACAAGCAACGAGTGCAAGTAATGCTTTTGGACCGCTACCAAACATGATTCACAATTGTTTTGTTAGTGTCGCCGAACTCTTTTTTAATGCCCTGAAACAGAGAGCAAAGTCTGGAAGGAGCGATGCCAATTTTTGTGCCACCGGCATCGAATTGCATGTGTGACGTGGCACTGCACTTCTGAGACAATACTGATAGACCCATTGAGACAGCATCACATCGAAATATAGTTAAGAAATTTTTCAGCGAAATACAAAGCTGACACAAAGTGTTGTTGATGGATTTTTAACAGAGGTGCAACTTCCGCAATGACCACGCAGGAAGCGCACGTCATGATAAATGACAGACGTCACTGAGATAAGTGGTCAACAGAAGAAATTGAGGAAATAAACAGAATAACAGTCGATCAGACTTCATGCAAGTTGCAGTTGTTTACAGACGATTAACGACGTTACAACTGTGCCGGGCGCAAAACAAGACGACCGCAACAACAATGTCGCATAAAATTCAATTGATTGCACCGCCCAAAATTGAAAACTGTTCCTGTAAATATGTGAGTACATGTGTAAACAAAATTAATAAGTACCGTAATACGACAAGAAAGGTCAATAACAGTGCCAAAATTTTATTCGTTGATTTGATTGAAAAGGCTAACAATTTTGATTTGACAATGCTATTAATTTTATTTTGACAATGCTGATAATTTTGTTTTCTTGCAAGAGGTGTTTTGCAATGACTTTAAGATTTCACATCTGTTGTCCTGTATCCTGCTCAAAACAAATAAAACTTGTAGAACACTGAGAAAGCGGCAAAAATCAGACAATCCCTTTGTAAAACTTCCGTTGAACTGCTGTTCATGCAGAAAAAGTGCATCATATGCACTGTATCCTCCACTGCGCTGCCGCCAAAAATGTACATACATACTGCATCCTGCAATGCATAATTGCAATGCAGTGCAGTTTCGGTTGTAGCTCCAGAAGCAGTGCATGTACAGGGTGGGCCAAAAAAAAGTTCGAATTCTAAAATGCTCTCACTGGCGTGTGCTGAGGTGTTCAGAGCTGAAAATTGGAACACTATTAGAAAACATTTGGAGGTTTTTCTGACCAAATTTTTGTTACGGTATGTTGCCCCTATCACTCAAAACAGCAGAATATCTAAAAAAACATGAAAAATCGACAAATGTGGTGAAATACAGAGGTTTGATTTAGCTGTAACAAGAACCTCATGGCTTAAAATTTGGAACACTGTTAGAACACTTTGAAAGAGTTTTTGTGATCAATTTTTTTTTGTTTACACGTTTCTGTTCATTTTTTACAGTGCAATTTTTAAAAAAAATAGCGATTTTTGACGAAAAAACAACGTTCATCCATAATCTCACTGTTTATCATTGCTCATTAGCGGACTTCCGAACTGATGTATCGCCATGCGGGGTAAAATTGAACTGAACAAATTGCCGAACCACTATGGAAAAGTTATTCGCATGTTCTCACCAATTGGCAGACCAGACTCGTTTCTCTGCCGTCCACTTAACCATGATGGCAGCAACGACTGAAAATGGAGTTTCAACTTTCACTGCAGAAAATAACCAGTCTGCTATGGTGAAAAATATTGTATCAGAGTGGCAAATTGTGTGAATTAAAAAAAGAAAAAAAAACAGTTTGCATCTGGAAAGATAAATTCGCATCTGTTCTGGGCAGAACCGCTCACGCACGCTCAGACTCGAAGTGAAACATCAGGTTGATCAAAGACTATTCAAATGCAATTTAGCATTCGGCATTTCCAAGCTACTGTATGTGTGTATTGTTTTCTTCATCTTTTTTGTGTTGCGAACACTCGGGTTGTCACCAACGTTCATCATTTGGTCTTTGTTATAGCCAAATTAACCCTCTGCATTTCACCATATTTGTCGATTTTTCATGTTTTTCAGATATTCTGCTGTAATGAGTGATAGGGGTAACATTCCGTGAAAAAAAATTGCTCAGAAAAACCTCCAAATGTTTTCTAACAGTGTTTCAATTTTCAGCTCTAAACACCTCAGCACACGCCAGTGAGAGCATTTTAGAATTGGAACCTTTTTTTGGCCCACCCTGTACTGGCATGATGCGAGTTTTGCTGCGTGTTGCCAACATTTGTGTATCTGCAAATGTGGCGAATGACGGACGTTATGTTATTCTGTAACATAAAAAAACAACGACAAAACTGTTTTTCTCTCTCTCTGTACGGTATGGCCGATTAAACATGGCAGCTTTTTTCAGGGTTCAAGGAGCGCGCGAATTTTGAATGAAAGAAAAAAGATGTTCAGAAACCAAACTGCGTGCCTAATTTGACACGTTTTTGAAAACCAATGGATTATCCGCGCTGTTCTGTGCATTCTTTCTCCCTTGCACACATGATTGGGAATTACGTTGGCATTTTTGAAAAAGACAACTCCTAGTCTGCGACTGATCCCGCCTTGATGGACTGCCTCATTTATTCGGCCATACTGTATTGTTATTTTATTGTTTGCTGAGTTTTGATCAAGTTTTGCTTTCATGTTTTTTTGAGTTGCAGACTCACCGGAACGGCTATACAAACCGCGGTCGCCCAACATGCCTGGTGACTTTAAAAAGACGTCTCTTCTCCTGATTGTTTCATTGTTTCTCGCCTTGCAACAACAAATCGGTCAGTATTTTGTAGTTTACGTCAAATGTTATGGCTAGAAAAGAGTCCACTGGTTGCATAAATCAATGCTGTTCACAAGTTGATCAATTTTTTTTCAGTTTTTCGTTATTGAAAAAAATGTGCTTTTAAGGTTTTAATGGTACATCCAATCTGTCCAGTTACATCTGCACAATCGAACAACGTCGCTCTTTCACTCGTACCAATTCCAGGTACCGCTGCGTACACGCGCATAATGTTCGGCGGTTTCGGGGTGCCGCTGAAAACGCCGCATAACGCCAATAAACGCTCGACAGTAATGTCGCATCCGCGGCGCGCGCTGTCGCTGACGCACAGCGCAAAAGCGTTTGAAAAGCTGCTGAAAACGATAAAGTTCATTCGCGACGACAGACGACGGTATTTCGGGTGATAACACAAACATTACCGTACACAACACACGTGTTTTTGCTTTGATAATTTTGTGGTGAAGTTAAAACCGTACCCATCTATCCGTTTTTGTTTTGATAATTTTGTGTTGAAAAAAATACCCTTAAAAAATGTGATTTGTGGAATTGTTTCGAAAATTTCAAAACAGCAATAAAAAACCGTAAAAACCGTAAAAATACGGGCGGTACGGTTTTACCGTACCGTACCGTGACCGTACCGTGCGATTTTAAAATTTCCAAACCGTACCGAAAACCGTACCGTCATCAAAATACAATTACCGTACCGTTGACCGTACCGTGGCAAAATTTTGGCAAACCGTACCGAAACCGTCGTATTTTTTCCAAAATTGACGGTTTGACCAAGCTTTTTTTGTGTGCGTGCGCTGTGTGTGGCGTGGCGTGCGTTTGATTTTTCGTTGGTATCATATAGGTTGCATGTCCCACGGATACATAAAAATTTTATTTGTTTTTTTGTGCCGTTGTAAAAATCAACGGCTTTCACATTACTTTTTTTAGTTTTTTTTTGATGTATACTAAAAAACTAAAATAAAACACGCGCTAATTAATAATTAATGACAATAAAACAGGTCATGAAGATCGATTGTGACTGTGAGAACACTAAACAAACAGCAGTTTTTACAAGATTTTAACTAAAATTCTGTGACTTTCAAAAAGCAAAATTTTGGTGAACACAAATTTGCAATTTTTAAACAGTAGAAACTGAAATAATATTGTTTAAAAAACATTTTTGTGCAAAAGCGGGCATAAAAAACACAAATGGGATTGTGCAAATAAACGGGTATCGATTCCCGGCCAGTTCTGTAAAATAAAAAAAATAAAGGGGCCTCTTCGGGTCAAACTTAGCGACTTTGAAAAATGAAGTTGTCAAACAATCAAGTCACGTTTAAACAAGTTTATGTCACGCAGAAAAAGTCTAACGGGAACGACTTCACTTTAACCAAGTTTAACTTAACTAACCGAGAACAAACGGGGGCAGCAAATTCAAATAGTTTAAAAAATTGTCAACGATTGCAAAATTAGCGAAACAGAGTTATAAAAGAATCATCTTTGACATAGAATTGACACCTAATCGAAAAGCTTGAAACAAACATTTGAAACGTTTGAAAAGCACTAAAAAATCGAGCGGGTTCTCGAGATTAAATTATTACAAAAACTGTTGTTTACGCTTGTTTACTTTTGTTTCTTTTGTTGGCGTCATGCGAAAGGGCTCAAGTTGAAAAACCATAATTTCATAACGTCTTTTTGATGAAATCCTGACTGGGCAAACTGCCTAAAAATGGTGGTTGAAAACAACATGTTCTGATCTGAAAACGTCCACACATCAACTGAACTCCATTCACTATGCAATTTGTTTCTTTATTATCTTGATTTCACACCTTACGCAGCGCAGGGTTGGTTCAGCTGGTCTGACTCTGGTGCTGTGCTGGTCCACCTTGTGATGTGGTAGATTTAGGTTTCGGTTGGGTCTTCCTGTACTCTTGCTATGGTGTAGGTAGATAGATGGTATAAGTTTGTGTTTTGTTTTTGTCCCACTGCCGCTTCCATTGCTTGTCTGACTGAACGAGAACGGCGACATACAACACAACAAAATAGCACAGAGAGAAACAAAAAGTGCATTTTAAAACTTTTTAACTTTCAATCCGTAAAAATACGGTTTACCGCCCGTGTAAATTCAAAATCCACGGTAACCGTACCGAAACCGTACCGTGCGATTTTAAAATTTTTCAAACCGTACCGAAAACCGTACCGTTGAGCTTTTTAATTTACCGTACCGTACCGAAACCGTGAAAAAAATTGCGTCTCAAACCGTAAACCGTACCGTGACCAAAAAAGGCCTACCGTGGCAACTCTATTTCAGAACATATTAGAGAAAAAATAAAATTTTTCGAATTTAAAAAAAAATCGGCATTTTTGTTTTTTTAATCATTTTTTTTTTAATTTTTGATTTTTGTTTAACAACCCTACGTGCACCCGATTTGTATACATTCTTAAAAGTGATTTTTTGATTTTTGATCTGAGGTTGCTTGTAATGAGTCGTTGTAGGTTCCTAATCCTGAACCTAATCCTAATCCTAAGCCAAGCCTTTTTGATAAGGTGAAAATGATCAATTTAGTTTTTGCATTTTTTTCTTTCCTGTGTTATGGAGGAGGCGCACCGGAACTGCAGATGCAGCTGTTTTAATAATGATGCATTACGCGTGCACCCCCCCCCCCTCACCGAGAATTTTAGGGTGTACGGAAAATTTGGGGGGGTCTCCGCCAGACAAAATTTCATGGGGGTGTGTGGGGGGGGGGGTGTCGGCCAAATTTTCGAGGGGGGATCCGATGGGGGGGGGGGGGGGGGGTGCCCGGTTTTAGGGGGGGGGTGGCACGGTGCCCCCCCCACCCGACGGTCTCTGGTGCTCTGGGGGGGTGTACCTTAGAGATGTAAGGGGCAAAAAAAAATTTTTTTTAAATTTTTTTTAAAAAAAAGTAAAAAAAATGAGCATTTTTTTATTTTTTTTATTAAAAATTTTTGAAATTTTTTCTTTAATGTGCCCTGAAAATGCCGTTTTTGGCATAATTTTTCGAAAGTTCAACAAAAATTTTCTTTGACTTTACCTTGTCACTTAGTCTTCAACGCTGCAGGTGGTATTCTGGATTGATTTATCGACTGTTTTTAGCCTTGGTGAGTGATGATCGACTCGCGCATTGAAGTACTTGAGCGTCGCAAAGGCTAGTTCAACAAATTCCGATGCCGCTAAGGTGAGATAGAAGCAGAGAACTCACATTTACGCATCGTTTTTCAGGATCTCGAAAGGTCGAAATTGCACTGTCTGCCACTGCAAGCGTAACTTCGTTGGTTGCTCGTTGTTGTTTCGCCTCGTGTCGTCAGCATGATCACACCGGTTTGTTGTTAAACTTGTTTCCGTGTTATTTGAGGTGAATTGAGAGGCAAAACACGAGACGTGATGTCGTCGGTGGGAAAATGGGGTCGCCGAAACCAAGTCTGAAATTTTCACCCTCCTCCCATATGAGTGGGGGTCATATGGTAAGTCGGTGGCTCCTCAGATGGTGATATTCGGACTCCCTGAAAAATTCTGAACAACTTTCATTTAAAAAAAAAATTAAAAAAAAAATTTAAAAAAAAAATAGAAA
Source organism: Theristus sp. LFF4_11 (assembly GCA_030248135.1). Lineage (NCBI taxonomy): Eukaryota > Metazoa > Nematoda > Chromadorea > Monhysterida > Xyalidae > Theristus > Theristus sp. LFF4_11. Next base: position 14,481 of record JASANC010004414.1, read on the forward strand.
TTTTTTTTTTCTTGACATCTCTAGTGTACGTACCCC
>JASANC010004416.1:0-101055 GCA_030248135.1 Theristus sp. LFF4_11
TGAGGGCAGAAAGTGGGCTAAAAACAAGTATTTTATTTAATTTTGGTGCAAAATAACAGTGCGATCAAGAAACAAAAAATATATTCAAAATCTGTGGATTTAGACGGTTCGTTGAGAGTTAAATTCCTATTGGTTCGCACATTTTTTGCGTTTTCTCTGATCGATGTAGCGGGCATACACCTCTTTTAAAAACGGTTATTGTATTTTACGCGAAAATTTATTGAACAAGTGTAAAGTGATGCGAGTTTGACATCAATCTGGTTGCCCGCTTTTGTAGATTTTGAAAAAGACAATTCCTTTTCAAACAGATATTTATTCTACCAAAAAAACTGGCAAGAATCTTGGTTTTAGCCCATTTTTTTGAGCATTACAAAGTACAAACGTTCCAACCGACTTGAGTATAATAACTAGACGGTTCTATCAACGTCAAAATCAATTTGGTTAGCTACTATTGCTGGTTTTCATTATGAGGGCAGAAAGTGGGCTAAAAACAAGTATTTTATTTAATTTTGGTGCAAAATAACAGTGCGATCAAGAAACAAAAAACATATTCAAAATCAGTGGATCTAGACGGTTAGTTTAGAGTTAAATTCCTATTGGTTCGCACATTTTTTGCATTTTCTTCAATCGATATAGCGGGCATACACCTCTTTTAAAAACGGATTTTGTCTTTTACTTGAAAATTTATTGAAACAGGTGTAAAGCAATGCGAGTTTGACATCAATCAGATTGCCCGCTTTTGTAGATTTCGAAAAAGACAGATCCTTTTCAATCAGACATTTATTTTACTAAAAAAACTGGCAAAAATCTTGGTTTTAGCCCATTTTTGAGCATTACAAAGTACAAATGTCCCAACCGACTTGAGTATGATGACTAGACAGTTTGATCAACGTCAAAATTAATTTGGTTGGGTACTATTGCTGGTTTACATTATGAGGGCAGAAAGTGGGCTAAAAACAAATATTTTATTTAAATTTGGTGCAAAATAACAGTGCGATCAAGAAACAAAAAACATATTCAAAATCTGTGGATCTAGACGGTCAGTTTAGAGTTAAATTCCTATTGGTTCGCACACTTTTTTGCGTTTTCTTTAATTAATACAGCGGGCATTCACCTCTTTTAAAAACGGTTTTTTTTATTTTACGCAAAAATTTATTGAAACAGGTGTAAAGCGATGCGAGTTTGACATCAATCAGATCGCCCCCTTTTGTAGATTTCGAAAAAACAGATCCTTTTCAATCAGACATTTATTTTACTAAAAAAACTGGCAAAAATCTTGTTTTTAGCCCATTTTAGAGCATTACAAAGTACAAATATCCCAACCGACTTGAGTATGATGACTAGACAGTTTGATCAACGGCAAAATCAATTTGGTTGGCTACTATTGCTGGTTTTCATTATGAGAACAGAAAGTGGGCTAAAAACAAAAATTTTATTTAATTTTGGTGCAAAATAACAATGCGATCAAGAAACAAAAAGCATATTCAAAATCTGTGGATCTAGACGGTTAGTTTAGAGTTAAATTCTTATTGGTTCGCACACTTTTTTGCATTTTCTTTAATCGATGTTGCGGGCATACACCTCTTTTAAAAACGGTTTTTGTATTTTACTTGAAAATTTATTGAAACAGGTGTAAAGCGATGCGAGTTTGACATCAATCAGATCGCCCGCTTTTGTAGATTTCGAAAAAGACAGATCCTTTTCAATCACACATTTATTTTACTAAAAAACTGGCAAAAATTTTGGTTTTAGCCCATTTTTGAGCATTACAAAGTACAAATGTCCCAACCGACTTGAGTATGATGACTAGACAGTTTGATCAACGTCAATATCAATTTGGTTGGGTACTATTGCTGGTTTTCATTATGAGGGCAGAAAGTGGGCTAAAAACAAATTTTTTATTTGATTTTGGTGCAAAATAACAGTGCGATCAAGAAACAAAAAGCATATTCAAAATCTGTGGATCTAGACGGTCAGTTTAGAGTTAAATTCTTATTGGTTCGCACATTTTTTTGCATTTTCAAATTCTTTAATCGATGTTGCGGGAATACACCTTATTTAAAAACAGTTTTTGTATTTTACTTGAAAATTTATTGAAACAAGTGTAAAGCGATGCGAGTTTAACATCAATCAGATCGCCCGCTTTTGCAGATTTCAAAAAAGACAGATCCTTTTTAATCAGACATTTATTTTACTAAAAAAACTGGCAAAAATTTTGGTTTTAGCCCATTTTTGAGCATTACAAAGTACAAATGTCCCAACCCCGACTTGAGTATGATGACTAGACAGTTTGATCAACGTCAAAATCAATTTGGTTGGGTACTATTGCTAGTTTTCATTATGAGGACAGAAAGTGGGCTAAAAACAAATAATTTATTTAATTTTGGTGCAAAATAACAATGCGATCAAAAAACAAAAAGCATATTCAAAATCTGTGGATCTAGACGGTTAGTTTAGAGTTAAATTCTTATTGGTTCGCACACTTTTTTGCATTTTCTTTAATCGATGTTGCGGGCATACACCTCTTTTAAAAACGGTTTTTGTATTTTACTTGAAAATTTATTTAAACAGGTGTAAAGCGATGCGAGTTTGACATCAATCAAATCGCCCGCTTTTGTAGATTTTGAAAAAAACAGATCCTTTTCAATCAGACATTTATTTTACTAAAAAAACTGGCAAAAATCTTGTTTTTAGCCCATTTTTGAGCATTACAAAATACAAATGTCCCAACCGACTTGAGTATGATGACTAGACAGTTTGATCAACGTCAATATCAATTTGGTTGGGTACTATTGCTGGTTTTCATTATGAGGGCAGAAAGTGGGCTAAAAACGCATGTTTTATTTGATTTTAATGCAAAATAACAGTGCGATCAAGAAACAAAAAGCATATTCAAAATCTGTGCAGCTAGACGGTCAGTTTAGAGTTAAATTCTTATTGGTTCGCACGCTTTTTTTGCATTTTCTTTAATCGATGTTGCGGGCATACACCTCTTTTAAAAACGGTTTTTGTATTTTACTTGAAAATTTGTTGAAACAGGTGTAAAGCGATGCGAGTTTGACATCAATCAGATCGCCCGCTTTTGTAGATTTCGAAAAAGACAGATCCTTTTCAATCACACATTTATTTTACTAAAAAAACTGGCAAAAATTTTGGTTTTAGCCCATTTTTGAGCATTACAAAGTACAAATGTCCCAACCGACTTGAGTATGATGACTAGACAGTTTGATCAACGTCAAAAACAATTTGGTTGGCTACTATTGCTGGTTTTCATTATGAGGACAGAAAGTGGGCTAAAAACAAATATTTTATTTAATTTTGGTGCAAAATAACAATGCGATCAAGAAACAAAAAGCATATTCAAAATCTGTGGATCTAGACGGTTAGTTTAGAGTTAAATTCCTATTGGTTCGCACACTTTTTTGCATTTTCTTTAATCGATGTTGCGGGCATACACCTCTTTTAGACACGGATTTTGTAATTTACTTGAAAATTTAATGAAACATGTGTAAAGCGATGCGAGTTTGACATCAATCAGATCGATCGCTTTTGTAGATTTCGAAAACGACAGATCCTTTTCAATCAGACATTTATTTTACTAAAAAACTGGCAACAATCTCGTTTTTAGCCCATTTTTGAGCATTACAAAGTACAAATGTCCCAACCGACTTGAGTATGATGACTAGACAGTTTGATCAACGTCAATATCAATTTGGTTGGGTACTATTGCTGGTTTTCATTATGAGGGCAGAAAGTGGGCTAAAAACAAATATTTTATTTGATTTTGGTGCAAAATAACAGTGCGATCAAGAAACAAAAAGCATATTCAAAATCTGTGCATCTAGACGGTTAGTTTAGAGTAAAATTCCAATTGGTTCGCACACTTTTTTGCATTTTCTTTAATTAATACAGCGGGCATACACCTCTTTTAAAAAGGTTTTTGTATTTTACGCGAAAATTTGTTGAAACAAGTGTAAAGTGATGCGAGTTTGACATCAATCAGATCGCCCGCTTTTGTAGATTTCGAAAAAGACAGATCCTTTTCAATCAGACATTTATTTTACTAAAAAACTGGCAAAAAGCTTGGTTTTAGCCCATTTTTGAGCATTACAAAGTACAAATGTCCCAACCGACTTGAGTATGATGACTAGACAGTTTGATCAACGTCAATATCAATTTGGTTGGGTACTATTGCTGGTTTTCATTATGAGGGCAGAAAGTGGGCTAAAAACAAATAATTTATTTGATTTTGGTGCAAAATAACAGTGCGATCAAAAAACAAAAAAACATATTTAAAATCTGTGGATCTAGACGGTTAGTTTAGAGTTAAATTCTTATTGGTTCGCACACTTTTTTGCATTTTCTTTAATTGATGTTGCGGGCATACACCTCTTTTAAAAACGGTTTTTGTATTTTACTTGAAATTTTATTTAAACAGGTGTAAAGCGATGCGAGTTTGACATCAATCAGATTGCCCGCTTTTGTAGATTTCGAAAAAGACAGATCCTTTTCAATCAGACATTTATATTACTAAAAAAACTGGCAAAAATCTTGGTTTTAGCCCATTTTTAAGCATTACAAAGTACAAATGTTCCAACCGACTTGAGTATAATAACTAGACGGTTTGATCAACGTCAAAATCAATTTGGTTGGTTACTTTTGCTGGTTTCCATTATGAGGGCAGAAAGTGGGCTAAAAACAAGTATTTTATTTAATTTTGGTGCAAAATAACAGTGCGATCAAAAAACAAATAACATATTCAACATCAGTGGATCTAGACGGTTAGTTTAGAGTTAAATTCCTATTGGTTCGCACACTTTTTTGCATTTTCTTTAATCGATGTAGCGCGCATACACCTCTTTTAAAAACGGATTTTGTCTTTTACTTGAAAATTTATTGAAACAGGTGTAAAGCGATGCGAGTAGTTTGACATCAATCAGATCGCCCGCTTTTGTAGATTTCGAAAAAGACAGATCCTTTTCAATCAGACATTTATTTTACTAAAAAAACTGGCAAAAATCTTGGTTTTAGCCCATTTTTGAGCATTACAAAGTACAAATGTCCCAACCGACTTGAGTATGATGACTAGACAGTTTGATCAACGTCAAAATTAATTTGGTTGGGTACTATTGCTGGTTTACATTATGAGGGCAGAAAGTGGGCTAAAAACAAGTGTTTTATTTAATTTTGGTGCGAAATAACAGTGCGATCTAAAAACAAATAATATATTCAACATCAGTGGATCTAGACGGTTAGTTTAGAGTTAAATTCCTATTGGTTCGCACACTTTTTTGCATTTTCTTTGATCGATGTAGCGGGCATACACCTCTTCTAAAAACGGTTATTGTATTTTAGGCAAAAGTTTATTGAAACAAGTGTAAAGTCATGCGAGTTTGACATCAATCTGGTCGCCCGCTTTTGTAGATTTTGAAAAAGACATATCCTTTTCAATCAGACATTTATTTTACTAAAAAACTGGCAAAAATCTTGGTTTTAGCCCATTTTTGAGCATTACAAAGTACAAATGTCCCAACCGACTTGAGTATGATGACTAGACAGTTTGATCAACGTCAAAATTAATTTGGTTGGGTACTATTGCTGGTTTACATTATGAGGGCAGAAAGTGGGCTAAAAACAAATATTTTATTTAAATTTGGTGCAAAATAACAGTGCGATCAAAAAAAACAAATAAAATATTCAAAATTAGTGGATCTAGACGGTTAGTTTAGGGTTAAATTCCTGTTGGTTCGCACACTTTTTTGCATTTCTTTAATTGATGTAGCGGGCATACACCTCTTTTAAAAACGGTTTTTGTATTTTTCACGAAAATTTAATGAAACAGGTGTAAAGCGATGCGAGTTGACATCAATCAGATCGCCCGCTTTTGCAGACTTCGAAAAAGACAGATCCTTTTTAATCAGATATTTATTTTACTAAAAAAACTGGCAAAATTTTTGGTTTTAGCCCATTTTTGAGCATTACAAAGTACAAATGTCCCAACCCCGACTTGAGTATGATGACTAGTCAGTTTGATCAACGTCAAAATCAATTTGGTTGGCTACTATTGCTGGTTTTTATTATGAGGGCAGAAAGTGGGCTAAAAACTAGTTTTTTATTTAATTTTGGTGCAAAATAACAACGCGATCAAGAAACAAAAAGCATATTCAAACTGTGCATCTAGACCGTTAGTTCAGAGTTAAATTCTTATTGGTTCGCACACTTTTTTGCATTTTCTTTAATCGATGTTGCGGGCATACACCTCTTTTAAAAAGGTTTTTGTATTTTACGCGAAAATTTGTTGAAACAAGTGTAAAGTGATGCGAGTTTGACATCAATCAGATCGCCCGCTTTTGTAGATTTCGAAAAAGACAGATCCTTTTCAATCAGACATTTATTTTACTAAAAAACTGGCAAAAAGCTTGGTTTTAGCCCATTTTTGAGCATTACAAAGTACAAATGTCCCAACCGACTTGAGTATGATGACTAGACAGTTTGATCAACGTCAAAATCAATTTGGTTGGCTACTATTGCTGGTTTTCATTATGAGGCCAGAAAGTGGGCTAAAAACAAGTGTTTCATTTAACTTTGGTGCAAAATAAGACGCCATCAAAAGAAACAAAAGTAAACAAGCGTAAACAACAGTTTTTGTAATAATTTAATCTCGAGAACCCGCTCGATTTTTTAGTGCTTTTCAAACGTTTCAAATGTTTGTTTCAAGCTTTTCGATTAGGTGTCAATTCTATGTCAAAGATGATTCTTTTATAACTCTGTTTCGCTAATTTTGCAATCGTTGACAATTTTTTTAAACTATTTGAATTTGCTGCCCCCGTTTGTTCTCGGTTAGTTAAGTTAAACTTGGTTAAAGTGAGGTCGTTCCCGTTAGACTTTTTCTGCGTGACATAAACTTGTTTAAACGTGACTTGATTGTTTGACAACTTCATTTTTCAAAGTCGCTAAGTTTGACCCGAAGAGGCCCCTTTATTTTTTTATTTTACAGAACTGGCCGGGAATCGATACCCGTTTATTTGCACAATCCCATTTGTGTTTTTTATGCCCGCTTTTGCACAAAAATGTTTTTTAAACAATATTATTTCAGTTTCTACTGTTTAAAAATTGCAAATTTGTGTTCACCAAAATTTTGCTTTTTGAAAGTCACAGAATTTTAGTTAAAATCTTGTAAAAACTGCTGTTTGTTTAGTGTTCTCACAGTCACAATCGATCTTCATGACCTGTTTTATTGTCATTAATTATTAATTAGCGCGTGTTTTATTTTAGTTTTTTAGTATACACCAAAAAAAACTAAAAAAAGTAATGTGAAAGCCGTTTATTTTTATAACGGCACAAAAAAACAAATAAAATTTTTATGTATCCGTGGGACATGCAACCTATATGATACCAACGAAAAATCAAACTCACGCCACGCCACACACAGCGCACGCACACAAAAAAAGCTTGGTCAAACCGTCAATTTTGGAAAAAATACGACGGTTTCGGTACGGTTTGCCAAAATTTTGCCACGGTACGGTCAACGGTACGGTAATTGTATTTTGATGACGGTACGGTTTTCGGTACGGTTTGGAAATTTTAAAATCGCACGGTACGGTCACGGTACGGTACGGTAAAACCGTACCGCCCGTATTTTTACGGTTTTTACGGTTACCGTGGCAACTATACAAAATAACAATGCGATCAAGAAACAAAAAGCATATTCAAAATCTGTGGATGTAGACGGTCAGTTTAGAGTTAAATTCTTATTGGTTCGCACACTTTTTTTGCATTTTCTTTAATCGATGTTGCGGGCATACACCTCTTTTAAAAACAGTTTTTGTATTTTACTTGAAAATTTATTGAAACAGGTGTAAAGCGATGCGAGTTTAACATCAATCAGATTGCCCGCTTTTGCAAATTTCGAAAAAGACAGATCCTTTTTAATCAGACATTTATTTTACTACGGAAAACTATAAGAGCGAAAATCGTGTTTTATTGAAATTATGTCCATTTCATAGAGGGAAAGTTGCATTTTCAACAGTAAAACAGGACAATTTTTGACGTGTACTTGAATATTGAACCGTTCTTAATTGTTCCTCTTTAGAAAATTACCAAAATTTGACTGTGTTCAAAAATTCCTGTTTGCTGTAGCTATTGGGAAGAAAATTTGGTTTGAACTTTCAAAAAATTATGCCATAAATCGAATTTTCAGAGCAAAGTAGAAGAAAAATTTGTCAAATTTTTTTTTAAATTTAAAAAAATCCAAATTAAAAAAAACGAAAAAAATATAAATTTTTTTTTGAAAGCCCCCCCCCCCCACCCCACCCCACCCCCGTGTCTTCGGCGTAATGCATCATTATTAAAACAGCTGCATCTGCAGTTCCGGTGCTCCTCCTCCATAACACAGGAAAGAAAAAAATGCAAAAACTAAAGGTTCCTAAACCTAATCCTAAGCCAAGCCTTTTTGATAAGGTGAAAATAATCAATTTAGTTTTTGCATTTTTTTCTTTCCTGTGTTATGGAGGAGGAGCACCGGAACTGCAGATGCAGCTGTTTTAATAATGATGCATGACCAGTACCGTGGGCCCAAAACAATTTTCGAAGGGGGGGTGGGGGGTATGGTGCCGTGGGGGGGGGGGGTGCCGACCAAAAAGTGAGGGGGGGGGTCCAACCTATGGTAACGTGGGACCCCCCCCCCCATGGGGGGGGGGGTGCGTTTTTTCAAAATTTTCTGTGGGGGGGTCCACCTCCCCCCCGACCCCCTCCCCATGATAATTTTTCGCTTAAATTTTGAAGGAAAAACGCTAAATTTTGCTGCAAAATCGTTGAAATTACAATGAAGATGGTCAAGTTATCATATATTCAGCTTATATTATGGACTTTATAGACAAAAAATCATGATTTTCGAAAAAAAATTTAGTGTGTACGGAAAATTTTGGGGGGGGGGTCTCCGCCAGACAAAATTTCATGGGGGGTGTGGGGGTAGGGTTGTTAAACAAAAATGAAATTTTTTTTTTTTTTAAAAAAGTGATTAAAAAAAAAACAAAAATGCCGATTTTTTTTTTTTTTTTTTAAAAATTCGAAAATTTTTTCTCTAATATGCTCTGAAAACCTCAATTTTGGCACAATTTTTCGAAAGTTCAACAAAAATTTTCTTTGATTATACCTCGTAAAACCTTTAGCAGTCGATTTTGGGCCGTTTTACCGACTGATTTTAGGCTTCGACAACATCTGCGATGAAGTTTTTGAGCGTCCCAAAGCTTAGCCTACCATTTCCGATGCAGATAAGGTGACGATTCGCCTCACAGAGCGTCCGATTGTGCTCGCTGCTCCGTTTGCAAGCGCTACGTTGTCTGGTTGCTGCTTCGTGTCGTGTCGTCGCGACACCATCAGAAGAATTGATCGAATTTCAAGGCGGTATGTTTGTCTTCACTTCAGCATTAGCTTAGCTGGGGACAATTAGTGACGTTTTGGAGGTCAAAACACAAGAAGAGGCATGGTGACGGTTTGGAAAAGGGGTAATTGAGGTCACCAAAACAAAATCTGCAAAGTTCCGCCATACGGGAGTCATTCGGGAGGCGCTTGCATATCATATGTGGTTCTTCGGACTCCCTGATTGATTTAGCACAACTTTGATTTTTGAAATTTTTTTTTTAAAAAAAAAATTTTTTTTTTAAAAAAAAAAACAAAAATGACGATTTTTGTTTTTTTTAACAACCCTATGTGGGGGGGTGTCGGCCAAATTTTCGAGGGGGGGGTCCGATGGGGGGGGGGTGCCCGGTTTTAGGGGGGGGGGGGGGGTGGCACGGTGCCCCCCCCACCCGACGGTCACTGGTGCTCTGGGGGGGGGTGTGCCCCCCCCCCACCCCCCCCCTCGCCCACGGTACTGTGCATGACGCTGAACCCCTGGTTTGAAGAGAATAAAGGTGCATGATGAAGCCAGCAACAGCAACAGAGCAGCCGCCAAATTTGACCCGAACGTCGATCTCTGAATCGTTATTGAAGCAATATTCTAAAGTTTTCACAGCTGTCGCCTTATACTGGTGAGTGGTCACAAGTGAAGTCAGTTTTTATTGTCGATTCAGGTTTTTTTGCGTTCATGTTGTTTTGGGTCATACTTGTTCTGGAATCTAGTGAACCAGAGGGTTGGGGCCGATATGAACAGCTTGAGTAAATTTTCCGCATAGATAGATATTAATTATTGGATACATTATTGTTCTAGAGCCGGGGCATAGTTGTTCGAGGGGGGGGGGGTCCGTCCAAACTATGGTAACGTGGGACCCCCCCATACAACCCGCCCCCCATGAGGGTCCCATGGGGGGTGCATTTTTTCAAAATTTTCTGTGGGGAGTCCGCTTAAATTTTGAAGGAAAAACGCTAAATTTTGCTGCAAAATCTTTGAAATTACAATGAAGATAGTCAAGTTATCATATATTCAGCTCATATTATGGACTTTATAGACAAAAAATCATGATTTTCGAAAAAAAATTTTGGGTGTGCAGAAACTTTTGGGGGGGGGTCTCCGCCAGACAAAATTTCATGGGGGGTGTGGGGGGGTGTCGGCCAAATTTTCGAGGGGGGGGTCCGATGGGGGGGGTGGGGTGGCACGGTGCCCCTACCCCCCCCCCACCCGACGGCATAGTTGTTCCAGAGCCGAGAGGTTAGGTGAGCCGATATAGATAGCTGGAGCAAATTTTCTAGATAGGGAAAATTTTGGGGGGGGGGGCGCGGGGGGGCCGGTCAAAATTTTGAAATTTGATAGATAGATAGCTAAAACGCTAAAAAGCTATAAAAACAGCAAAATAATGCTAAAAATTACGCATGGAGCCGGTTCCGGTCCGGATTCCGGCGCCTAAAATTGGATCCGGTTCGGATTCCGGCGCAATTTTGCCGGATCCGGCCGGAATGGCCGAGACCCGAGAATTAACCAGTTGATCCCTCCGTTTCAGAGCTGTTCAATGGTTTGACAAATTTGTTTCGGTGCTTTGTTGGTTTTGTTGTTGTGCATTTGGCATGTGATCAGTGAGCGTTTCTTCAGTTTGGTGTTTTGTTCAATGGTAAATTGTTCACTGCTTTTGTCTTGAGTGGTAAACTTTTGTGCAGCATCGTCCACTATAAAAAACGTGGCTGCCAGCAATGTGCACGACGTCTTTTGGCCGACGTTGTTGATGAACAAAGCAGGTTTTTTTTGAAATCAGCCATCTTCGTTGGTCATATTCAGTTAGCTGTCAAACAGTTGCTTTTTTGTGAGTCCCAGAACACCAGCGATTTTAACGACGTGTGTTACCGTGGGTGTGCGGGGGTGCCCTGATCCCCTAAAACCCGATAGACCCCCCAACGGAACTCCCCACCCCCAAGATTGACAGCTTTCAGATTTTTTGGCTAGTTTCCAGATTTTTTCAATTTTCTCCCTTTTCATCTCTGTAAAAACTATTTTAGGGTGCGGAGCAATCCGCATGGCAAAATGAACAGCATATTCGGACTGAGCGACCTTGATTTCTATTTATAGCACAGTTTTCAGATTTTTTGACTAGTTTCCGATTTTTTAAATTTTTCCCCTTTCCGTTCCTGTTTTTTGTTCCCTAAAGGCTGTTTTTAGGGTGCTGAGTAATTCGTATAACAAAATAAACATTATATTCGGACTCAGCGACCTTGATTTGTATTTACGGCATAGATTTTTATCCCCTTCTGTCCTCATAGAAACTGCTTTTAGGGTGCGGAGTAATCCGTACAGCAAAATAAACATCATATTCGGACTCAGCAACCTTGATTTGTATTTATAGCACAGTTTTCACTAGTTTCCGATTTTTTCAAATTTTTTCCCTTTCCGTCCCCATAGAAGCAGTTTTTAGGGTGCGGAGTAATCCGTATAGCAAAATAAACATTATATTCGGACTCAGCGATCTCGATTTGTACTTGTAACAGGATTTCAGGTCCCTTGTGACGCGCTTTTTGTTTAAATTTACTTTTTAAGGAAATTTCCCTCCTGATCCCCATGGCATACGCGTTTAGGGCACAGTAGAAACGTCGGGCAAAATTCTAAATAAGATTTTTGAACTCAGCGTACCCGAAAACCCCCCACCCCAGCTCTGGAACAACTATGTTTCGCCCCCCCCCCCCCAGAACAACTATGGAATGGATAGGGTAACTGCAAAAATTGAGAGGGGACGGGCGGCCATGTGACTTTGGGGAAATCAAAAACTGAGATGTGGATACTAGAATAAACGCTAAAAGGAGTAAAAAGAGCTGATTTTTTTAAAATTCAGTATAAACGCATACTTTGCCAAAAATTAGCAAAATTTACCGAAAATTAGAGCAAAATGGTCAAATTTAGTAAAAAATTGACTATTTTATGTCTTCAAAGCCAAAAATTTTTAAGCTAGACTATAAATAATAGCTGAGCCAAAAAAATCTTTTCTGATAGAGATAGATTCGAAACAATTTTTTGGAGGGCTAGATATGTTTTAGGTTTTGGGTATGACCTATTTTTTGAAACGTGTCCCACTGAAATGACGTCATGTGCTGCCAAACATGCGCTTGCCGTTCACAGCAAACCAGATTTTCCGTTCAGCTGATTTCTTCCCGTAAACAAATGGTGAATGTCGAATCAGTCACACCAAACGGACATTTTAGTGCCTGTACTTTGACAAACGAGCGTTTTTAATGCAAATGACGTCATTTTTGTCCGGACACGTTTGAACAAATCCACAATAGTAGGTTTGTTATTTTTGTCATTGTAAGTTTGACACTCATTTTAGAAAGTCTGATGGCCTCATCGACTTATCGATGTGTCAAAATATCATCAAACAAACTTTGACACAATTTGTTTTTATTTAGGTTGTGCTCAATTTCAATGGTGTTTCTGAACAAACATTTGCTCAGCAACACGGTAAGCTTCAAATTGTCTAACGGCCAACATTTTGTATACCTAAATCTGTGTCAGGTTAAGAATGTTTTCATAGTCAGTGCTGTGCAGTTTTCGATTTCCGTATTCCAGTTGAACGCACCGTTGTTCGTGACGTGGTTCCAGTGTTTCATCAGTCTGTTGTTGTGTGCTGTTTTGGGTCACCTTGCGCAGCTATTTCCAAATCATGTCACCTTCCCCGAGTTCAAACTCGATCAAAAGCTGTCTCGCGAGGTATACGGATCTTTCGGCTACTGGTAATCTGGCTTTGTTTTGTAGTTTTACAGAGTGTGCAATATGATCATTTCTAGGTGCTGCCGTTGTCGTTTGTGTTTGTTGGCATGATCGCATTCAATAATCTCTGTTTGAAACACGTCGGTGTTGCGTTCTATTACATCGGCCGCTCTTTGACAACTGTTTTTAACGTGGTCAGTCCCATAATGCTTCTTCAATAATGTTTCTTTCAAGTTTACTGTGAAACTGTACATTTCACCTAGATTTGTGTCTACATAATTCTCGGTGAGAAGACTGTGAAAATGGCGTTGTTCTGGTGTGCTGTGATCATTGGTGGGTTCTGGATGGGCGTCGATCAAGAGGGCCAAGGAGGTTGGTGCGGTCAAACAATAACAACAGGGCAAGCTTTCAGCGAAACGTCTAAAATAACTTCTGTCCGAGTGCTCAACGTGTATTTGAATATTGTTGTTTATCCACGGGGAAATTGGGAAAATGAAGACACTGCAAACTGAGGTATAATTGTTCGTTGTGCAACTGCGCGAGCGTGTCGCTTGTGTTGTGCAGGCACACTGTCGTGGCTGGGTGTTGCGTTTGGCGTGCTGGCGAGTCTGTGCGTTGCGTTGAACGCCATCTACACAAAGAGCACCCTTGCCAAGGTCGGCGACAACATCTGGCGTCTGTCGTTGTACAACAACTTGAACGCTCTTTTCATCTTCATGCCACTGATGTTGCTCAACGGTGATATTGGACAGCTGCTCAAGTACGATCGCATCTGGTCACTGCAATTCTGGACATTCATGGTGCTCTCTGGGATACTTGGCTTTGCGATGGGATACGTCACTGGGCTGCAGATACAGGTACGCAAACAGCGTCGCAGTAATTCCAAGGGTGCTCAGCCGAACAGTGAATAATATCTTTTATTTTGGTCGCGCGTCTCAATGCGCGCATAGATGGGTAAGCAGTCTCATGCACGACGCAGGAATTCAAAATTGGCAAAAGCATCCAAGTCGCCTAAATAAGGCCATGTCACTTAGGCTATTCTGAATTACCACATGAAGATTGAAACTAGTTTCCTTTTACGTCCACAACCGCACTGAGTCGCAGGTCTTAAAGAAAAGATAATAGCAGACAGTCGGCTGATTTTGAATTGGAGTCGTCGATTGGTCCGGCCCAGTTTGATGCAGCCACTCAACTTCATAATAAATTCAAACGGCAAAGTGCACAAGTGCAGTTTTGACTGTATTATCTTTTTGTGCAAAGGAGGCCGAGTAATGTTGAATAGAACTGTGGAAAAGCCGCACAGATGAAAACTGGACACCCTGTTTCGCGCCGACCGTAGTCCCAATATGAATAAAATAATTTTATTGCGTAAAAAAGATTCGACTCAGTTGTTGTCTAGCACAAAACTACCGTCAGATTACGACACGTTCAATAAGAAGGATAATAGTTGAGCAGATGCAGGTGACATCGCCGCTGACACACAACATCAGTGGCACAGCCAAGGCAGCAGCACAGACGGTGTTGGCCGTGTTTGTGTACGCAGAGGAGAAGAGTGTTGCGTGGTGGCTGAGCAATGGCGTTGTGCTCGGTGGCTCACTCGGATACACGTACACGAAGCAGCAGATCATGAAGCGCAACTGGGTGGCGCACGCAGACACGCACGACACAAAGCCGTTCGTCACACTGAAGACCAGTGACACATCCACCGACGATGAACAACAGATTGTGTAGTGTGTTTCAAGACTGCACTCTGCAATGTTGTTTAGTCAGACACAACACGCACGAGTCTACAGACCAGGACCAATGCAACCGAACATACAATGCACGTGCCAATGTGTTTTTTGTTAAATCAAAATCATGTGGTTAGGTACTGATGATTGGTTTATTCAGCTTTATACTGTTCAAATTTGGTTCCTGTCTGATCTTCGAACTACATTCATTGTTTTCGTACTCTGCAACTGTGATTGGCTTTCGGTCTTGTCGATTGTGCAATTGAAACTCGTTTGTTCATTGTTCGGCTTTTGTTTGCAACATTCCATTTTCCGCTGGGTTTTTATCAAATGTTTCTGTACCATATTTGTCAAGTGCCAAACAAGCGCCATTTTATTCGATGAACAAATTCTTGCAGTGGATAATAGTGTCAAACAGAGCACCAGTGACAAACCTCGTAAAACGTGCACCATGGCCTGATCAGAAATTACTGGGGGTTTTACTTTGAACAGACAAAAAGACGAGAACAATTCACACGCATTGCGCAATTTCAACAATTCTGATTTTGATAAAAAGACAGTGAAAAAAACGACGTTCATTTGCACGGGTGGTTGAGGATCGGCTCGAGCACCCCTGCGTGTGTCATCGTCTCCCGCACGGCGTCACACTCGTTGCACACACGACGCAGTTTTTCTTCAGTTTTCAGTCGCAGCGCCTGGGCACCGAATGGGATTGTACTTGTGTGCAAGCGGAGTGCACGCCAACGGTGGCGAATTCGCGAGCACACCGAAAGCGCTGCAGCAACTCACAGCAGCACTGTCGTTCAGCTTTATCAGCGCGTCCAGGCAGGCGGTCAGATCACGCATGCTCTCTTGGATGTCTGCTTCGAGATCTTTCTGCAGTTTTGTGCGCCTGGAAACATTCAAAAGATGAACTGCAGGCGCCAGTTACAGAAGAGAGCTTGCTTGCTCAGCGTTGTGCTTGTGTTCACGTATGGTGGCAGACTGCGCCACCAACTAATGCTTTGCATCAGTCGTGTCAGCTCACTCCTTTTTCAGCCTGCGCAGCTCGCCGTCTCTTGCCGCCTGCACGTCGTCGCCTCCATATTGTTCACGCCTCAACTCTTCCAACTGCCATTGTATGTCCTTGA
This sequence comes from Theristus sp. LFF4_11, assembly GCA_030248135.1. Lineage (NCBI taxonomy): Eukaryota > Metazoa > Nematoda > Chromadorea > Monhysterida > Xyalidae > Theristus > Theristus sp. LFF4_11. The sequence goes on from JASANC010004416.1 coordinate 15,987, forward strand.
TGTCGCACTTCAGATTCGATACACCCTCGCGATCCTAAATACCATGTTGCTTTGTGCACGCAGCAGATACAGTGAAGCTGCAATAATAACCGCAGAACACCTGTTTGATCAACTGTATCTCTGACTCCTTTTCAGCGATCTGGTTGTCGTACTCCTCCTTTTCGTCGAGCAATTGCTGTTGATTGTCTCGCAGCTGCAACAAACCAACGTGAAACTCAATCGGCCACTCATTGCAGTTCATCGGAAAGAGAGCAAAGCAAACTGCTGCGCGCAACGCACAGTGTCAATGGTGTGCATGTGTTGAATGTGCTCGTCGCCACAGTCATGCAACAGTTGCTTGCACTGCTGCTTGAACAGTTGCATCTTCGGCTGAAAGTGCAATCAGAGACAACACGGTTGCTTAGAACCACCGCATAAAGTCCTGTGCTGACGACAGTGCACGCCGTTTTTGCACAGCACTGTTCAATAATAACAAATAATAATAACTGTTTGTAGCCACAATATGCAAGCTTTCATGCTGCTTTTGTTTAGAACTAGGGTTGGCATGGTAAAAATAACTGTTTTTTACCGGTAAAAAAACGCGTATCTATACGAGTTTTTCCCAGGGCAAAAATTGGCTTTGAAGAAAACGGGAAAAAGACCGTTTCCTTATTTTTACGGTCATTTTCGTATTTTTCCGTTTTTTTCAATTTCGGACTGTGAGTTTTTTATGTTATTTTTCACTCGCTTCGCAACTTTACACGTGTCTTGTGCTAAATGTGCACGAAATTGACACTGATGATTTGAAAGAACTGTTAAGCGAGGTGCAAGAATCGGCTGGAGCTGCCGAGCTGAGCTGAAAATTCCAAATGTCAGTCAAAATTGTCTTTCTTTCTTACAGAATTACTGATTTGTTTTTTTTGATCTGAACTGACGCTGAAATTCTGAATTTGGTTTTAATCCATTATTGCAGCAAATTATGTTCGTCTATTGTGACCAAAGGCTCTCCGGTGAAAATGCTGTGGTTTTTCCTGTGTAATTGATGGAATATAAACGATTGAGCAAAAGATAATGTTCGATTTATTGCTAACCTTTTGGGTTTTCAAGCCCAAACAGAATTTATTTTATTTGCTAATGTACGATATTTTGAACAAAGCATTCTGAAAACTGTTTTCACGAATCCTGGTCCAAGTTTACAGTCGGCTACGAAAAATATGTGGGTTTTTACAACTTTTTAGCTTTCGTTTTTTCCGGTAAAATTACCGTTTTTACCGGTAAAAATACCACGATTTGAAAAAAAAAACGGTATTTTGTCAACCCTATTTAAAACGGAAGAATATGTCAACCCTTCTTTCTGCCAATTTCGGGACATTCAAACTTGACTTTCAAATTATATCGTAAGTGTGAGGCACTAACTAACCCATAAAGAATAGAATTCGATGCATAAAACTCATCAGATGCTAAAATATTTATTTAATTTACGTCTCACTACAATGTCTTGTTCCGGGTGGTGTGTGAAATGTCCAGTTTTGTTCAGCGCGAGAATTAAGAGTTCACAATTTTTCATTAAAGAGACACCAAAAAGATAAAATTTACTCCTAAAACCGATACTAACTGCATTCTAAATGAAGTTTGATCTTTCCTAGCGTTTTAAAATTTTGCATCAAGTTTTTTTTCAATTTGCATCTTTTTCTGGCTGACGGATGCAAATTGCATCCTGGCAATTTTGAAAAAAAAACCAGGTTACTATCGCCATGATACCATCAGATCCGACTGGCAGTATGTCGCGAATGCAGGATCGAACGGAGACACGGTGTCCAGATGCAACTGCGACGTCCAGACGCCCGCCTCTGGCTCCAGCTGACTGACGATCGAACGAGCACGTTGCGCAAACGAACCGTACTGATTCTCAATCTGGCAGCGTGACGCAAACAGCGTGTTTGTCAAACAATTTGCAGCAGTTTCTCCAGTGGTTACTGTTTATTATGCCGCAATCGACCCGTGCTAATCGCCGTGGAAAGGTATTGTTGGCTGAAGCCACTTGACATCACCCAGACAGCAGTGGTTTTGTACAACGACACTCAAAGTGACACCGGCTCCACAACACAGTGCAGCACTGTACTGTGCGTCTCGTCTGGTGAGTGTCAGAGGCACTTTGCAAGCAGCCAGTTTCTCGGTTGTCCACCAACCTTTGAGCGTGTCGCCTGAATCTCCCGTTCCAGTGTGTACTTCTGCTCCAGCAATCGATCGGCCTCCTTGCGTGCCGCCTGTATCCGCTGGTCACTCTGCAATAAAACACTGCAATAGGCAGTCAGTGATTTTTGTTGTTGTGAAAAAAACGCGAAAAACCAGTCGCCGCAACCTCCTCCTTTTGCAGCTTCAAGTTGCGCGCGTCAGCACCAGACATTGGCTGCGTAGCAATGGCGTGCTGCTTTGCAACAATTTGCTCGCGTAGTTCGTGTAAACTGCGCTCTGAAATACAAATTTCAATTGAACTCTGAAATTATCTGAAACTTTAATCAAAATAATTGGTACGGCTTGAAAGTTTGCTTGGCATCACTACTTTGAGAACACCGTGTACAGCAACATTCGTTCACAAGTGTGCCTCGAGAGCACACGTGACTGCAACCTCCAACTGAACGCACCGTACTCGCGTCGCTGGTCGCGGAATGGCTCGAGATCGACCATGGTCTTGTTTCTGTACGCCTCAAGCTCAGCGACGAAATCATTCAGATTGCCAATGTCGTGTTCGTAGTGGGCAATCTCTTCACGAACTTGCTCATCAGCTGGCTGCACAAAAACAATAACTGGTCAAACTGTAAAACATACACAACGTGCGCACTCGAAACTTGAACTTAGATTGTTGATTGGCTACATCAAGCTGACTGGAAGCCAGCTAGCAAGAGCACTTTGAAAGCAGCCGATCAGTTCGTCATAATAACAACAGCGCCACAAGTGACGCACCCGGTGCGCTTGCAGCTGTGCCAGTTCACTTTCCAGTTTCTCATGCTCGGCGTTCAGCGTCTCCATTGAATTGTCGCCTTCGACACCATCTAATAAAAAGATCCTTCAAAAAGCACACTGTGCAATAAACTACGCAGTTTTCATAACAAAGTCATTGCAAATTCATGTTTTTACAGAGATTGTCCTTCAGCTCGAAGTTCAGCTGACGCAGGAACTCGTCACGGCTTTCCTCGGAGGCGCCACGATCACTGGCGACACGCACGTAGCAGTTTGCCTTGTATTGCATTATGATCTGCAGAAGGGCACGATTCGGCACCATATAACGTTTCTGCAGTTGCACAGGCTTGCTGCGTTTGTGACCTTGCGTCGCACCGCATGCGTGTCGTCGTCGAACTCTACATCAGCGCGAGCGTCTTCGTCGCCGTTGCAGCCAGCCAACAGCAGCTGGCCGATGTCGATCTGCTCACAGTACTGCAAAGCACGGACGCATTGCCACACCGACACTTGCACACGCACAACTTTGGTGCATTAGCAACATTTGGTCGTAACCTAGGTGGCACTGGCAATAAACCAGTTTAGGGCTCAAAAACCTTCTTTTCCAAAGGGTTTCAGAACATTCGACTTGAACAAATCGTACAATGCAATACCTCCATTTTGGATGGTGTTTTTAAACTTCTTGTATTACTTTGTATCGTTTTGTCCAATCAGTACAGGGTGAGCCAAAAGAGGTTCCAACTTCAAAATGCACTCACTGGCTTGTAGGGATGGAGCCGGTTCCGGTCCGGATTCCGGATTCCGGCGCCTAAAATTCGATCCGGATCCGGTCCGGATTCCGGCGCAATTTTGCCGGATCCGGCCGGAATGGCCGAGACCCGCGAATTAACCAGTTGATTCCTCCGTTTCAGAGCTGTTCAATGGTTTGACAAATTTGTTTCGGTGCTTTGTTGGTTTTGTTGTTGTGCATTTAACATGTGATCAGTGAGCGTTTCTTTAGTTTAGTGTTCTGTTCAATGGTAAATGGTTCACTGCTTTTGTCTTGAGTGGTAAACTTATGTGCAGCATCGTCCAATTTAAAAAAACGTGGCTGCCAGCTTTTGGCCGACGTTGTTGATGAACAATAGCAGGTTTTTTTAAATCAGCCATCTTCGTTGGTCATATTCAGTTGGCTGTCAAACAGTTGCTTTTTTGTGAGCCCCAGAACACCAGCGATTTTAGCGATGTGTGTTACCGTGGGTGTGCGGGAGTGCCGTGATCCCCTTAATCCCGATAACCCCCCATCCCAACAACGAATCCACGAGACGACGAATCCATTTCAATGGTGTTGCCCGCCGTTTGCGCACTGAAGCAGCGCATCGAACAAGTCGATGCGAGTGGCATTGGTACGACGAAAGAAACGCTGCTGACCAGCATCGACACACGCTTCCGTGCGCTTTTCCACAACGAATCCAACTAGAGTTGGTAAAAAAATTGGTTTTTTATGTTGCCAGGAAAAAAACCGGTTTCTTTTCCGTTTTAAAACCGTTTTAAAACCATAAAAAAACCAAATGCTTCCCAGCTCCTAAACTTTTCAGAACTTGGCATCTTGAACTCAAAATAGGAAATACATCAAAATTAGTGATTTTGAGCAGCGTAAAATGCTGTTTTCGGGCATACAACCGACCAAATATGCTATTTTTGCCACCAAATGCTACCCAATTTTTTGTTTCAAATCAAATTAATTTCGCTTTTATTGGTTTCCAGGGCAGCACGTTCAATAAATTGAAAACAAAGACTGGGCAGTGACCGTGTAGGTGTGGGGAGCGGGGAGGGACGGTTGCAAGGAGACCGAATAGCTGACCCCGATTAGGGGGCGAGATTTGCAGAACTGCAAAGTGAAACCGGTGGCGGATTGCGTTTGAAAAATAACATTTCATCAGTTACCCTTTGCAAATCGACAACATCGTCAGTCAGTCTGCATATGCACTTAGTTTAGCACTCACCTTGTCTTCATCGTATTTCACTTGACCCTTGCCACAAAAGCTTCTGCAAAATGATGCTTCACCAGTTCAGTTTGACACAGTTCACTGCACCGTTTTTTCAAAAATATAATTTTACATTTTATCAATCAAACGAAGAGTTGTGATTTTTGACCACGAAGTTTGAAAATTTTTAAGGTAAAAAACCGGTTCTTTATTTTTTCAAGAAAAAAAACTGGAAAAAAACCCGGTTTTAAAACGGAAAAGAAACCGGTTTTTTTCCTGTGCCAACCCTAAATCCAACATCATGGCCACGTACGTTGATTCGCGATTCAAGAATACTGCAGTCGTCTTCGAAAATGAAGGCGCGATTCGTTGTGAACTACTTCACATTGCAAAGAAAATCTTGAAACGACCGGAGACGCCCACAAACTGCGACGATACATCCGAGATCGCGAACAACGACGATGACGAAAGTGAACGCGAGCCCGAACCAAAAAAGACATCGACTGGCCTCTACGGAGGCATCGAGTTTCACGCTGCGCAACCCGTCAGGCGAATCCAGTCTTGATGACGAACTGCGCGGCGAAATGAATATGTACGAGTCGGATGATTTTATCGACGAACCGGACAAAAGTGATCTAATGCTAGACTTTTGGCGGCTGAACTCGTCGAAATACCCCAAACTATCGACAATCGCGCGCAGATACCTGGCACCGCTACAAACAAGCGTGGCAAGCGAACGAATGTTCTCTGATGCCAGGCAGGTGTTTGTGTACAGCCGATCTCGTCTGTCAACTCAGAACACCGAAAAGGTCATGTTTCTGAATGGAGTGTTGCCAGCACTTGATTATCCCTATGCGATGTGAATTTTGTCAATTGTTGCTGTTGTAATTTATGGTTGGTTCACGTGCTGTGTCTTGCTGACTTTGTTTCTGTGTCTGTGCTGTTTTATGTTGAAAATGTGATGAAGAAGCGACGAAATGTGCGTAGATGTTTTTTAGACATAAAAAGGCCATTCCGGTCCGGATTCCGGCAATTTTTGCCGGATCCGGCCCGGCTGGAATGGGCTTTTGCCGGATCCGGCCCGGATTCCGGCAAATTTGCCGGATCCATATCCCTACTGGCTTGTAACGAGACCTTATAAATTAAAATTTGGAACACTGTAGAACATCTCGAGAGGTTTTTCTGATTTAAAGAAAAGGTTTTTCACGTGGTTAAATAGTTTACTTGGGTTTTCTAATTAGGACGGCAGGCAACGACAATAATAAGAAAAGACTGCACGCTGATCACATTCGGCGTTCGTTATTTCCAAGCTTCCATGTGCGTATTGCTTTTTTGTGTTGTGGAACACTCGGATTGTCACCAAAGTTCATCATTGGCATTCGTTACTGCTAAATCAACCGTTTGCATTCCACGACATTTATCGATTTTTCATGTTTCCGGATATTCTGCTGTATTGAGTATAGAGCAACATACCCTTAAAAATTTGGTCTGAAACACCTCCCGAAGTGTTGTAATTGTGTTCCAATTTTCAGCTCGAAACATCTCAGCACAAGCCAGTGAGAGCATTGAGTAGGAGCGGTTTGTTTGTCTGACCGTGAACAACTGAGTGAGCCAGGTGAGCGCTGCCAACAAGTGCACCGTTGACGATGAGGCGCTCGAGCTGCGAAGCGTCGACGGACGAATGTCGATCGGGTAGCCGAGCAGTTTGAACAGTTTTGGCACAAACTCCTCAAGGCCGTTCGATGGACACCGGAAATCTGGCATCGCTCTGCTCACGATGAACTGAGAACACAGCGCAAACATGGAAATGCAATCACTACCAATGCGAGGCAGTGCCTGCAACCTGCTGATCCGCTCAGCTTTGTTGCAGGGGCTGGAAAACTGCTCAGCACAAACCCGCAAAACCGCGTGATTAAGCAATAAAGAATCAGCAAAGTTGCCCAAAACCTTAAAGCTACCTCAAAAATTCTCGCGAAATCTGTTTTCTGTAACGAGCGCAGCTGCTGCTCGCTGGGAACTCGATCGCCATACTGCCTCTCAATCAAGTACTGTACAAAACAATTGAATTGTCATTTCGCATGATCGGTGAAATTGTTGTCAAAAAAGAAACATCACACCCGAGCGCTCTTATTGCTCACCGTACCGTTCTCAGTTTTTGCACCATCTCCTGTCGATATTGCTGGTCATTGATGGGCCGTGGATCGCGGAAACCAGCAGCGGGCTTGCCGTAGCAACTGCTGGCACGCCTGAAATCACAATACATTTCCAGCACTGCAACACCAAGCATGCTACTGTGGCATTTCCAGCACTGCAACACCAAACATGCTACTGTGGTGTTGGATGGATCTTGTGGCTAGATCTGCCACTCCGACATTCAACACAAAAAACAAAAAGCTTCATGATTTGACACGAAAAATAAAAAATCTGAAAAACACAACCACCCAAACACGTACGGGCCGGCCGCAGACGGACCGGCGAATCCAAACCGATTGGCCGGTTCAAATTGGTCTGATACTCTAAAAAACAAAGAACCAACAAACATTTCGGAAACAAAACAGAACTGGTGCGCCAGCCACCACTGTCAGTGAACTCAAACTCATATCCTCCTCAAATCCGACTCTGCTTGGTGCTCACAAAATCTTACAAATCAAATTCGACTTATAAAAATCTGAGTAGCGTGTTTTTTGGCTGTTTGGTTTCATTTTGTCGCCGATTTTTTTGGGTTTTCTTGCATTCAAACATGGTTTAGAAACAGAAAAAGCGACAGTGAGAAGGAAAATTCACCGGTTAAAAAACGAGTATCGCCGTATCGCGGTCTGAGCTGTTTCGGATGGAGGAGAAAATTTCTAACATGTGGTGACATTCCACTTTCTACTCAGTTTTTTTACTCATATCAAACTCCTCAGTTTTATAAAACTGACTACTGGGACGTTTTATAAAAGCTCAGCTCAATAGTACATTACTGCTGCACCACTGAACGGAACCCAAGAATAAAATAATAATGGCGCTCTTTACTAATGCGTGGCTTAAGACTGATCGCAAAATGAATGGCCCATCGCAAAATGAATGGCCCTACACAAAATAAGTGGCCCAACACAAAATGAATGGCCCAACGATTTGTACACCTTCTTAAAAGTGATTTTTGATCTGAGATTGCTTGCAATGAGTCGTTGTAGGTTCCTAATCCAAAGCCAAGCCTTTTGGATAAGGTGAAAAATGTTGCTTGCAATGAGTCGTAGGTTCCTAAACCTAAACCTAAGCCAAGCCTTTTTGATAAGGTGAAATTGATCATTTTCACCTTATCAGAAAGGTTTGGCTTAGGATTAGGTTTAGGAACCTACAGTGACTCATTGCAAGCAACATTTTCACCTTAACCAAAAGGCTTCGCTTAGGATTAGGATTAGGAACCTACTCATTTTGCGATGGGCCACTCATTTTGCGATGGGCCATTCATTTTGCGATGGGCCATTCATTTTGCGATGGGCCATTCATTTTGCGATGGGCCATTCATTTTGCGTTGGGCCACGTAAAAAAGAGCGCCATAATAATGAAGCTTCGTCTCGTCGTAGTTTCGTTTTTCGACCTTTCAAAGTTTTTTCCATGTCTGCTCTTCAACGTGACGTGAAGAAATTGAATTTTTTGATTTATGACTTTGTTTTGGCGCTCAGTGGTGTAGCACTGTTAGACTGCGAAATTTTTCTAAAACTGCCCCCAGACCTTGCAGCGGTCAACAGTCCACCGATGCTTCTCGCTCCATGAGCAGGTCTTGACGTCTTTTTGGTAGACGTGCATGTACCGGCGGCTGCAGCTGTTTTCTGCACAGTCCTTGCCAAGCGCGGCGCTGTCATTGGCGTTGCCGACGTGCGGTTACGATTTGGAAACATTTTGGCATTAATTTGACACTCCGTTCGCACTCCAAATTTATGCTTTTTATTGGTTTTTCAACACTTCGATACACTTTTTTGATGGATTATTTAATGATGATTCTGGGCTTCGGTGTAGGGTTGTTAAACAAAAATCGAATTTTTTAAAAGGTGATTAAGAAGCAAAAATGCCGATTTTTTAATTCGAAAAATTTTCCTCTAATATGCTCTGAAACTGAAAACCTCAATTTTGGCACAATTTTTCGAAAGTTCAACAAAATTTTTCTTTGATATTACCTCGTAAAACCGTCAGCAGTCAATTTTGAACCGTTTTACTGACTGATTTTAGGCTTCAACAATTTCTGTGATGAAGTTTTTGAGCGTCCCCCCAAAGCTTGGGTTACCATTTCCGATTGGAGTTTTGTTTTGCCTTCGTGAATAAAATCGGAGTATTTCAAGATCGAAATATAAAACAGAATCAGACCAAATCGAAAATTATTGTTTGCTGTCAGGCTTTCTGTTTGGAATTAGAATGAAAGTGATCCATCGTCCACACAACAGAATATGCAAAAATAAGACATTGGCGCAGGTACGGTACGGTGCGCAAGTTCGATTCTCAGCAACTGATTCGAAGACGCGCACAGCGTTCTCAAGGCTGCCAAAATATTCTGCCGCCTAGAGATGGATGGATCTGAACAGCTGCTGGCGTACGGAAATGCCGATCTGCTGAATCTGCACAAGTTTTATTCTTAAATTTTGCCGGGCAAGGGCAGTAACGTTGACAAATGGAAACGACTCAGATGCGAACGAATTCAGTTCTCTGGTCCGAGTATAACTGCAGGCAAGCATGCAGTATCTGGGGATGAAAACAAAGACGCGATACAAAATCAAACCGAACAAAGTGAACTGCACCTTTGAGAACGTCGAAACGACCGAAGCCATCGCTTTGATTGCGAAATTTGAGCAACGAGGGTTTTCATTTGATATTGATTGTGTTGTTGTTAGGTTGAATGATTTGAAACGAATGATTGGTGATTTGTTTGTTTTGGCAATCTGGTTTGGTTTTGGTGTTTATTCTGAATATTTGAAAAATTCTGCGGTAAAACGATGCAATTGGCAATTGCAATGTTTTTTAAATTTGCAGAAACCAAATTTTCTTTGCAGAAATTTTTTTACCAAATTTCTGCAAATTGCAGACCCGACTTTTTGAAAAAACCTAGCTTGAAATGTGACCTTGAAATCAGTACCGAAGGCGAAAGCAAATTTTCGAGGGGGGGGGGTGTCGTCCAGAGGTGTGCACGCCGGACAATTCTTGCTGGTACCGGCTCGGGTGGTTGCGCGACGTCGACCCCACCCCACCACATTTTTCTCGCAAATTTAGTGTCACATTCTACATGCGCAGCGCGATTTCAAATACGAATACATTTACATTTTTGAAGTTTATTCTGTGTTTCGTTCGGAAAACGTGGCTTTGACTCTCAATTTCAATAAAAAACGGTAAACTGTAACGACTTCGCGCAGCGAAGAAAATTTTCAAAAATTAGGCCCTGAGAACGCATTTTACCTTGCGATTTTTGGATGTCATCCAGAGTAGTTTGCTGTTTATGACATTCACGTGTTAAAAAACGCAGATGTTTAAAACGTGCGAACAAAAAGCTTAGGAGCTAGATGGACCAAGTGATCGTTGATACGGTCAAAACAACAAAAATATTCTTAGATTGAATTGAACCGTTAACAGCAAAACACTGAATCTATAAACGAACGATGAATTCGTGATCGCCATTGTCAAACAAATCATAAAATGTCCACGTTCTGCGCCGGAGGCGCAGAAAAATTTTGAATCTGGGCGCAAAATTTCTTAGAAACAATCCCTTGAAATCTTCGAAAATTGAGAGAACCAAAAAAGCTGACCGAAACGACCAATTTCTTTGCGTCATACTAGAGTTGGTAAAAAAACCGGTTTTTTATATTGCCAGGAAAAAAAACCGGTTTCTTTTCCGTTTTAAAACCGTTTTAAAACCATGAAAACCGAATGCTTCCCAGCTCCTAAACTTTCCAGAACTTGGCATCTTGAACTCAAAATAGGAAATACATCAAAATTAGTGATTTTGAGCAGCGTAAAATGCGGTTTTTGGGAATACAGCCGACCCAATTTGCTTTTTTGCCACCCAATGCAACCCAACGTTTTGTCTCAAATCAAACCAATTTTGCTTTTATTGGTTTCCAGGGCAGCACGTTCAATAAATTGAAAACAAAGACTGGGCAGTGACCGTGTAGGTGTGGGTAGCGGGAGGGACGGTTGCAAGGAGACCGGATAGCTGACCCCGATCAGGGGGCGAGATTTGCAGAACTGCAAAGTGAAACCGGTAGCGGATTGCGTTCGAAAAATAACATTTCATCAGTTACCCTTCGCAAATCGACAACATCGTCAGTCAGTCTTAGAGATGTAAGGGTCAAAAAAAAAAATTTTTTTTTAAATTTTTTTTTTAAAAAAAAAAGTAAAAAAAAAATGAGCATTTTTTTTTTATTTTTTTTATTAAAAATTTTTGAAATTTTTTCTTTAATGTGCCCTGAAAATGCCGTTTTTGGCATAATTTTTCGAAAGTTCAACAAAAATTTTCTTTGACTTTACCTTGTCACTTAGTCTTCAACGCTGCAGGTGGTATTCTGGATTGATTTATCGACTGTTTTCAGCCTTGGTGAGTGATGATCGACTCGCGCATTGAAGTACTTGAGCGTCGCAAAGGCTAGTTCAACAAATTCCGATGTCGCTAAGGTGAGATAGAAGCAGAGAACTCACATTTACGCATCGTTTTTCAGGATCTCGAAAGGTGGAAATTGCACTGTCTGCCACTGCAAGCGTAACTTCGTTGGTTGCTCGTTGCTGTTTCGCCTCGTGTCGTCAGCATGATCACACCGGTTTGTTGTGGAACTTGTTTCCATGTTATTTGAGGTGAATTGAGAGGCAAAACACGAGACGTGATGTCGTCGGTGGGAAAATGGGGTCGCCGAAACCAAGTCTGAAATTTTCACCCTCCTCCCATATGAGTGGGGGTCATATGGTAAGTCGGTGGCTCCTCAGATGGTGATATTCGGACTCCCTGAAAAATTCTGAACAACTTTCATTTTTAAAAAAAAAAATTTAAAAAAAAAAATTTTTTTTTTTAAAAAAAGAAAAAAAATAGAAATTTTTTTTTTTCTTGACATCTCTAGTCAGTCTGCATATGCACTTAGTTTAGCAGTCACCTTGTCTTTATCGTATTTCACTTGACCCTTGCCACAAAAGCTTCTGCAAAATGATGCTTCACCAGTTCAGTTCGACACAGTTCACTGCACCGTTTTTTGAAAAATATAATTTTACATTTTATCAATCAAACGAAGAATTGTGATTTTTGTCCACGAAGTTTAAAAATTTTTAAGGTAAAAAACCGGTTCTTTATTTTTTCAGAAAAAAAACTGGAAAAAAACCGGTTTTAAAACGGAAAAGAAACCGGTTTTTTTTCCTGTGCCAACCCTACGTCATACCAAATTATTTTGCGTCATTGACGCACGATTTCGCGTAAAAACCCTTGGATGTCTGTGCAACTCACATTTGCGAAATAAAATGTGCACCATCTACATGCGCAGCGCGATTTCAAATACAAATACATTGCAACCTACTAAAGTACCACGACAGTCAGTCAATTGAAATCTTCGAATTTAATTTTGAAGCAATTTTTACTTCATTTGTGAAAATTTTGTCTCTTCCTCCTGAGGCGCTGCGCGACATCTGTGAATTAAAATGATTACTCACAGTGATTTCAGCAGCTCACAACAAAAGCACAATGAGCAGACCTTAATTTTGACTGATAGATGCGCGACATGGGCAATCGATTTCAAAGTAATTTTTCAAATTCATGTGTAAAACTTTTGTCTCTTTCAACTCCGACCGAGGCGCTGCGCGACGTAGCCCCCAGGCACTGCGCGACGCGCGACGTTTGCCGATACCGGTACCCCCTAAGTACCCCCCCGTGCACATCTCTGGTGTCGTCACGTGGGGGGGGGTGCCGAAAATTTTTCAGTGGGGGCGTGTCAGTCATGGTACAGTGACACCCCCCCCAGGCGTGATTTGTATACATTCTTAAAAGTGATTTTTTTGATTTTTGATCTGAGGTTGCTTGTAATGAGTCGTTGTAGGTTCCTAATCCTAAACCTAATCCTAATCCTAAGCCAAGCCTTTTTGATAAGGTGAAAATGATCAATTTAGTTTTTGAATTTTTTTCTTTCCTGTGTTATGGAGGAGGAGCACCGGAACTGCAGATGCAGCTGTTTTAATAATGATGCATTACGCCCAGGCGTGGGCCATGGGGGGGGTGCACTATTGTAGAAAATTTTCTGGGGGGGAATGCACACCCCCCACCCCACCCATGAGATTTTTTCGCTTAAATTTTGAAGGAAAAACGCTAAATTTTGCTGCAAAATCTTTGAAATTACAATGAAGAATGTCAAGTTATCATATATTTAGCTTGTATTATAGACTTTAAAGACAAAAAATCATGATTTTTGAGCAAAAATTCATGATTTTTGGCCTTTGGGTGGTCCGAGAAAATTTTTGGGGGGTGTCACTGTTACTTAGGTCCATCTAGGGGGGGTGGGGGGGGGGGTGTCTAGCAAATTTCGAGGGGGGGGGGTGTGGATGGTCCAGTGTCAGGTTTTGGGGGGGGGGGTGTCGCGTGACCCCCCCACCCCCCACGCGGAGGTCTCGGGTGCTCTGGGGGGGGGTGTACCCCCCCCCCCACCCCCCCCTCGTCTTCGGTACTGTTTGATATGAAATTGATGTCGCGACGACAGGACACGAAACAGCAATCAGACAACGTAGCGCTTGCAAACGGAGCAGCTCGGACGCTCAAAGTTCAGATTGCGAGGCGAATTGATTGATTCAGCCAGCACAACTTTGATTTTTAAATTTTTTCATTTAAAAAACAAAAATGACGATGTCGTCATGGTTGTTTTAGAGCCGAGGGGTTGGGGGGGGGGGGGGCGATATAGATAGCTGGAGCAAATTTTCCAGATAGATATATAGCTGGAAATGTTTGGGGGGGGGGCGCGGGGGGTAATGCATCATTATTAAAACAGCTGCATCTGCAGTTCCGGTGCTCCTCCTCCATAACACAGGAAAGAAAAAAATGCAAAAACTAAATTGATCATTTTCACCTTATCAAAAAGGCTTGTCTTAGGATTAGGATTAGGTTTAGGATTAGGAACCTACAACGACTCATTACAAGCAACCTCAGATCAAAAATCAAAAAAATCACTTTTAAGCAGGGGTCGATCGAGCCCGATTTTTGGCGAATCCGAGGGGGGGGGTCCGCCCAAATTGGGGGGGGGTCGGCCCGGGTGGGGGGGGGGTCGACTCGGTTGGGGGGGGCTCCCGAGCGAGACCGAAAATTCTAGGGAGGGGTCCGAGCGAGACCGAAAATTCTAGGGGGGGGGTTGGACTAAAATTTTTTTTTGACGATGACATTGTTTGGGCAAAAAATGGCTAGTAGGGGTCGATTTGGTTGGGGGGGGGGGTCCCGAGCGAGACCGAAAATTCAAGGGGGGGGGGCGGTCGGACCAAAAGTTGTTGAATAAAAGTGCTAGAAACCACAGCATCCAGTCAAGGCCTCTCTCTAGTCATACATTTTGCTTTGATTTTCGTTCGGGTCGGGACAACTGAAAGCTAAACGAACGAGACACGCTGCACGGGGTGAGACTTGATATTGAAGTACAGTATTGAAAACATTGACGTACAAAGTGGCAAATGTATAACAAAGTGGTACATATACAAAAAAACATACAATATATATTGAGATACAAACATGCAGATAATATAGATACCTACAGATGAGAGAAATATAGAGATATACAAGAGAAAATGTCTCCATCGAAAGTCAAAATCAAAGGGGGGGGGGGTGGTCAGACGGTCAGGATTTGGTAGGGGGGGGGGTTTGGAAGGTCGAAATCTGGGAGGGGAGGGGGTCTGGCCCCCCCAAATTCGAGAGGGGGGGGGGGGTATTTTGACCAAAATTTGGGGCGGTCGTGGGAGCGTAATGCATCATTATTAAAACAGGTGCATGTGCAGTGGCGGTTGCCCCTGCCCTTTAACACAGGAAAGAAAAAAATGCAAAAACTAAATTGATCATTTTCACCTTATCAAAAAGGCTTGGCTCAGGATTAGGATCAGGTTTAGGATTAGGAACCTACAACGACTCATTGCAAGCAACCTCTGATCAGAAATCAAAAAAATCACTTTGTATACAAATCTCGTGGGAGTGGCGGAAAGTAGGGTTGTTAAACAAAAATCAAAAAGGCCCTTGACATTGACAAAAGTACGAACATTTCACAGAGGTTTTTCGGAGCTGGACAAAAGGGCGGCCCTTGACAATGATTGTTGGGAATCAATCAAACAATCAATCGAGTTCGAGAACAATTTTGTTTCGGCGCCAAATTCAAAATTTTCGTTTTGGTGAGAAATTCTAAAAACACAAAACAGTTGAAATAATCAGGTTTCAGGTTTGCTGAATATGAATGAAAACAATCAATGTAAGCAATTTTGGGCGCCGAATTTTTTAAATGGCGGGAAATTTAAAATTCGAATTTCAAAAAGATAAAAGACAACTGAAAATGACTTGGTTTTGTGAAAATCGGTAAAAAAGGGTGTACAGTCTAACTCGATAACATATCCAACTAGCTGATTGATCGGTCATAGCAATTCTCAGCGCTGATTGGTTGGACATAAGCAACTCTCAGCGCTGAGTGGTTATGGATGTTAATGTTATTGATGTTAATGTTGGATATGTTATTGAGTTAGACTGTATGTATGGTTAAATGTTGACTATCGCAAAAAAGGTCGCATAATAGCGTTTGGAAAAGGGGTAAATGCAGTCTCCGAAACAAAATCTGGAAAGTGCCGCTATATGGGAGTCATTCGGGAGGCGCTTGCACATCAAATGTTGTTCTTCTGACTCCCTGATTGATTTGGCACAACTTTGATTTTCCAATTTTTTTAAACAAAATAAAAAAACAGAAATGACGGTTTTTGCTTTTTAACAAGCCCTAGTTTTCAACAAAAAATTGGAAAACAACAAGCCTTTATGAGCAGAAACAAAGTTAACACTTCACAGAAGTGACCCAAAGGCATTTGAACATGTGAATGGATACAAGAACACGTCGCAACTTTAAAAAGTACATATTTTTATTTGTTTATTTTTTCATAACTGATTTCGTCATACAAGTTCACCTCTTCCATGGTCATCATGTTCACTGTCAGTGTGCTGTTGTCATATTTGTTGTCAAATCTGGTGCTTTTTTGCTGCTGCTGCTGCTTCAGACGTAAGAGGAAAATACAGAAACGTAACTCGAACATCACTGAAGTCTCAGATGTTACAAGCAGCGTGACGACCGGCGGAGACGCAGACGACGCGGCAATGGCCGACACACAAACACCCTCGAGTACGAACACAGACGAGCAAAACAACGCAAACGGTGAAATGAACACGCTTGTTTTGTTCAACAATTATCAAACTATGGACACTATCAAAGTTACATCATTCTTCCATGGAATAACAACCAGTGACTCCTTTATCAACAGACGACGATATCGACTCCAACGATCGACCACAAGTCGGCCAGGAGATCATGGCACAATCAATCCAGGATGGGTTCATGACAGCAAGAGGCGACCCGATGGGACAGATATCACCTGAGCGGTCATCTTGGTCGCGCAGAGCAACAGAAGCCGGATCTGAACCGACCGCATCATCACGGCTAGTGTGCTTTGCTTGATCCTCATACATAAATCACAGGAACCGGAGTTTCATCGGTGACGTCCATTTTTCTCAGTGATAATTTCACACCGCATTCTGTTCCAATGATCATGTTGCGTTACAAGTAGCGTACTAAGTACATACAGCGGCGGCCAACGTTGCCCATAATTTCTTATAATAGCGTTTGTACGGTTGGTGCAATCCGCGCACAATACACAGCACACGGGCGCGCAGCGTTCCAACATTTTTGGCCGCCACTGTGTATTCTCAGGGTGTACTACTATACACACATACAAACAGTATCGCCTCTGTTTTAGAACACGTTCCACCAAACCGAATAAACGGAGTCGAGCTCGACGTAGACGCCTGTCCGACATGTCCGTGCGAACGGCGCGTCTGCCAAAGCCGCTGCCTCGCCCGAAAGTGCTCTTCCGCGATCACCAGCCAAGTCGGTCGACGTGTGCCGCTCAATCACACTCGTAAAACTGTTCAGAGTTCAGTTCACTTAGTGATTCAGTTCATCCATACATTCCGTACTACGTTCAGTTAAAAAAAATGTAGAAGAAAAAAGTGCACCCGGTTCGCTGTCCACAGAAATGCAAGTCGCCGTTGAGCCATGTCGATGTTGAGAAACAACAGCAAAACGGAAGAGAAGTTGAAGTTATTTGAATCACCATTAGCATTTTTTGTTCCACGTTCTTTTTGAAGTGAACGAAGAACTGAACTGGATAATTGAACTGAACGGAAAAGTGAATAGCCATATGAGCCGCATTTTTGTTGCATGCAGACACAAAACTGGCGACAGAGGCATTGGCACTGCCAGATGACCACCAGCAAAACGTTGAAACACCAAGCACGCAGGCAGACCGTCTGGCACAAACAGTACAGGTCTAACAAGGGGCAAATTGTAACACTAACTACTGACCGTGCCGATACGGCCCGGGTTAAAAAACTTCTGAAATTGCCATTAGAAGTACATCTGTATGTAGCACGCTGTACCCGACCCAATGATGTCCATTTCTTTTTAATAAATCACAACATTTTCAGCTATTAGCTATAGCTAAGGCAAAAAAGCTTTATACTTTATACTTTAGGAATTGGCAACTTGCTTAGAAGATGCCGAAGAAGAAACTGCTAAATCGGATCGTCCGCTCGCCCCTTCAAAACCACTCACGTTGCAGCCCCAGAAACAAGCGAAAAGGCAACCCATTGAATCAACAGAGCGTGACGATGTTGTCATCGACAACAAAGCAAAGAACTTGATTTGAACCAATACGATTCGCCACGTAACAACAAATTGTAGTGTAGTGATTCCGGGCAACAGAAACAACAGTAGCAGCACTCACTTGTGTTGCTAACATTACAATCTATGACACCGACACACATGCGTCACAGTGATTGGCGTGATTGGCGCGTTTCCCTTTTAAAGATCCTAAACAGCGTGACATTCTCAATGCACCTAATTGCCTGTGAACCGTGATGATTGCGCCAAAAACAGCATCTCAATGAACACACATGTCCCGTGTTGCACTGCAGGTAGCCGTGTATCGTCATTTTTCACTTTTTTCATCGTGGCTGGAGCGCTCTTTAGGAGGCCGGTCAACAATGCGTGGTGTGTACACAGCCAATCAGAGCAGTC
This sequence comes from Theristus sp. LFF4_11, assembly GCA_030248135.1. Classification (NCBI taxonomy): domain Eukaryota; kingdom Metazoa; phylum Nematoda; class Chromadorea; order Monhysterida; family Xyalidae; genus Theristus; species Theristus sp. LFF4_11. Next base: position 34,180 of record JASANC010004416.1, read on the forward strand.
CCGTCAGCCACCGCTACAACGAAGAACAACACAACACAACACGCTTGTGCGTCTGCTCACTGCTATGTTGATTGTGATAGGTTGTGCTCCACACGTACACACTTGGCGCTCCCCAAAAAGATCACTGTTTGGCTCCCGTTTCTGACCGAGTTTTGCAGTTTTTCTGTTTGCGGTTTGTCTGCAATTATTGTTTTTCACACTTGTGCCTGCTGTCATGTTGCACACTATGGACTTTGTTGGCAGATGACTCTTTGCGGTGGTGCGAGTTGCAGTTTTGTTGCTCTTTTACACATTTGTTTGTCTTCTTTCAGACCATCTCCAAAGCGGCGTTTTCCACGCCCGGCTTATCTTGTTGTTGAACAACCTACATTTCGTTAGAATTGTCAAAAGTTGGATTGAACGCGGATTACAAGCAGAACTATAAAGTTTTCCATTTAATTCTGAACTGGTAGACAACTGAAACCTCAAGACTTTTCCCACAAGGTTCAAAATACCATATTCCATTCTAATCTGCGGTCGACCGAATCAAACCATTGCGCTCAACGTTATTGTTGGCAAGAAAACTGTGCTGCACAAACTTTGAACACAACTTAGAAACTTTTTTCATTGAATCGTATTTATTTCGTGAAACCATGCTGACACAAACAATCCTCGGCAGCCTAGTTCTGACGATGCTGCTCCAATCGACCTTGGCGGCGTCATCAGCGCAACAGGTACGTTCATGTATATTTGACGTTTGGGGGCTTTGGCATTAGATTTGATTTCCGAGGGCACACACTGCACAGCAAACGAATCTACTATACTATAAAAATACTTTGTAAATTCCATTCTTTCTTTGACCGAGTGGACATCGGCGACCAATTTCAAAACAGGAATAAACAGCGCAATTGCCCGCTGAGGATGTAATTGTCAATATCAGCGTTCCCGTGAAATGGAAAGAATGCAATAATTTTTTTTGAGTAAGAACAGATTTAACCTTCACGTCACGCCTTTGTGTTGCATTTTTCGTTGTCTGACCAAAAGTTCCGAAGTGGTTACATGAATGTCATGTTTTTAAAAAAAGTTTTTTGCGTTTTGATTTGTCATAAAACAGTGCGTTAGTTGTGTTAGCTTTCGTGTTAGCGCCATGATTTGCAACTGATCTGAAAAATAGTGAGCAAACCAACGTACAAATGTGTGCAAACATCTTTTTCCAACAAGTTCTTATCGCCAAACACAAGTTCAAACAGTTTTGTGTTGAGTGTACAGTGCTGTAGCCACGTTCATTTGTCGTTCTACAAATCAGTGCACCCAAAAGTTGTTTTGTTTGAAGGTTTTTCCGCTTTTTAGCATCCAGCACAAAAAAGCTGTACAACGAACCGCTTAGAATCAAAAGGGACATTCGGTTTATCGTCGTGTGTGACTGTGTGGCACTAAAAAACATGTTTCTGGTTGTTTGATTGCACATTTATGAATGAATATAAACCGCACGTTGAACAGAAACATTTGTCGACTGTTTTAAACTCATGAGAGAGAACAGATACTCAGAAAAAAGGTCACGTTGATTGTGTTGGCTGACCAGTGAGTTAACGGAACAAAAAAGCGCCAAAATTTGAAATGTTTGGAGCTACAGTCCTTGCAATAAGTAAGCGAGGCATGTGATAGAATAAGAAAGGACGCGAACACCTGCACGCAAAGTACAGAGTGAGCCAAAAAAAAAAGGTTCCAATTCTAAAATGCTCTCACTGGTTTGTGCTAAGGTGTTTCGAGCTGAAAATTGGAACACTATTAGAAAACATTTAGAGGTTTTTCTGTCCAAATTTTTGTTGTGGTATGTTGCCCCTATCATTCACTACAGCAGAATATCTGGAAAACATGAAAAATCGAAAAATGTTGTGAAATGCAGAGGGTTGATTTAGCGGTAACAAAGGGACCTCATGTTTTAAAATTTGGAACACTTGTTGGAACACTTTGGGAGTTTTTTGTGATCAAAAATTTTTTTGGCTTACACGTAAATTCATTTTCACAGTGTAATTTTTAAAAATAGCAATTTTTGACAAAAACACTGTTCATCCATAATCTCACTGTTTATCATTGCTCATAAACGATCTTCCGAACTGATGTATCGTCACGCGGTGTCAAAAATTGAATCTTTTACAAAATTGCCGAACCACTGTGAAAAAGTTATTCGCATGTTCCCACCAATTGGCAGACCAGACTCGCTGGTCTGCCGTCCACTTAACCATAATGGCAGCAAAGACTGAAAATCGAAGTGCATCTCTCACTGCAGAAAAACAGTAACCAGTCTGTTATGGTAAAAATATCAGAGTGGCAAATTTTGTGTATTAAAAAAGGAAAAAAAACAATTTGGATTTGAAATAATAAATTCGCGTCTGTTCTGAGCAGAATCGCTTACGCACACTCAGACTTGAAGTGAAACATTGGAGTGATCAAAAACTGTTCAAATGCAACTCAGCATTCGGCATTTCTAAGCTGCTTTAAACTCATATTGCTTTTTTCATCTTTTTTTTGTTTTGTGAACATTCGGGCTGTCACCAACGTTCATGCTTTTGATCTTTGTTAGAGCTAAATCAACTCTCTGCATTTTACAACATTTGTCGATTTTTCATATTTTCAAGATATTTTGCTGTAGTGAGTGATAGGGGCAACATACCATGACAAAAATTTGGTCAGAAAAACCTCCAAATGTTTTCTAATAGTGTTCCAATTTTCAGCTCGAAACAACTCAGCACAAGCCAGTGAGAGCATTTTAGAATTGGAACCTTTTTTTTGGCTCACCCTGTATATGAATAGCCGGTGCACAAGTGCGTCGTAACGGTTGCTGCAAAAGGATGTCATTTCGCAAGTTGCCGCAGCTTATTTATTGTGGGCTCTGTAGCTGAGCTTTTTCAACGTTTTTAGTAATATGCGAGCAGCACATGCTTTACATGAACGTCACTCTTGCGTGAATTGTGCAAAATCTTTTAAGATCGGCTTTTTCAGAATACCGACCCCCCCTTAGGCACAGTTTTTGAAAAGTTTTCAGATTTTGATGAAATTAGCACCAATCGAACCGCCTCGATGCGCTGAGTTCGAAAATCATATTTGTTTTTTAATTTGACCCTTTTTTATAGTCAAAAACAAGGAAAAACCGTTTTTTTGAGCGACCTTCAGAAACATAGCTTTAACTTGCTTCTGCTTTGAGCTATTAACAAAATTCAAAAATCAATCGATTTTGCTTGTGCTCGCGCACATTTTTTATAATAACATTGTTATACAAAAAGTGTTTTTTATGCTCTAAATTTAAGAAAAACTAAAAGAGTTTGCGGTTTTTGCTATGTTTATGCACTTTTAAAGCGAGAACGGAGTAGGGTTGCTAAGTAATTCTGAAAGCCCTTGAAAAATGCTACATGTATGCAAAAAATAAAAAAAATCGATTGCCCATTAAGAAGTAACGAAGCATTACAATATCGGTCGCCCGCATGCGTACAGGGTATTTCCTGGTATGTCAACAAATTGTAGAGCAACAGAGACAAAAATCAAAATACGGGTATTAGGGTAACTTTTTGCGCTGAATCCAAAAAAATAAGTACCGTTGCAAAATTTTGTTACAGTAACCCAATATTTGCGATTTTTGACTTTTTTGGCCTTTTTTGGATTGTTTCTGGTCCGTGTGGTGTTATACTTGAACTAATCAGGCCAAATTTGGTATCAATCGGCTCCCCTTGATAATACAAACAATTTCCATCTAGATAGCGCAACTGTATTGTAATTACCGTAACCCGCAGAGCAAGGTTTTTACCATTTTTAACCATTTTTAGGTCTGAAAGTGACATTTTTGATTCTGTAGTGTTCTAGTTGTTCGAATTGAATCAAATTTGTATCAGTCAATTACTCTTGGTCAGGCAAACAGCTTTCATTTAGATACCGTAACCATAGCTTGACTTTCGTACCCGTTGAAGCACGGCATTCTACCAAGTTTTCACCATTTTCAGGCATGAAATTGGCTTTATGGTCTATGCAGTGTTATACTTGAACGAATCTAGTCAAACTTAGCATCAATCGACTCCCCTTGACAAGACGAACAATTTTTATTCAAATACGGTACTTATTGCTTGACTACCGAATTTCTTAAAGCACAGTATTTTACTAGGGGGGGGGGGGGAGAGGGGGAGGGGGGGGGGGTTGATAGGGGGGGGGGGGATCTGGGGGGGGGGGGGGGGGTTTTTTTTTTGTTTTTTTTATATGTTTTGTAACTCTTTCAAGCCTGAAATTGGCTGTTTTGATCCATGTAGTGTACACTTGAACAAGTCCAATCAAATTCGCGATCTATACACTCCCCTTGATCAGGCAAACAATTTTCACTCAGATACCGTAATCCTTGCTTGACTATCGTTCCCAGTGTGTTCCCTCCCATCCCCCCTCCCAAAATTTTAGGGGCCACCTCAGGTGCTGAAACCGTAACGAAAGGGGGATTTCGGATAAAAAGAAATTTTACATAGAAAAAAAGTCCAAAACCTGAGTTCAAAAATCTTACTTAGAACTTTGCCCGAGGTTTCTATCTGCCCTATGTGGATGAGAAAGGAAATTCCTTTAATAATTAATTTGAAATTAAAAAACGTCGCAAAAAAATCTGAAACCGTGTTACAAACAACAAATCAAGGTTTCTGACTTTGAATATGCTGTTTATTTTTTCATACGAATTACTCCGTACCCTAAAAACGGTTTCTATATGAATTAAAACAAGAAAAATTAAAAAAAATCTATTTTTATTTTTTATCCCCATAGAGACCATTTTTAGGTATGGAGTAATCCGTATAATAAATAAACATCATATTCGAAGTCAGCAATCTTGATTTGTGTTTGTAACAAGGTTTCAGAATTTTTTGTGACGTGTTTACTCAGCGTGCCCGAAAACCCCTTTCGTTACGTTTCAGCACCTGAGGTGGCCCCTAACATTTTGGGGGTGGGAAGAAACACACTGGGAACGGTAGTCAAACAAGGATTACGGTATCTGGGTGAAAGTTGTTGCCTAATCAAGGGGAGTCGATTGATGCTAAATTTGACTAGATTCGTTCAAGTATAACACTGCATGGACCATAAAGCCAATTTCATGTTTGATGGTGAAAACTTGGTAGAATGCCGTGCTTCAAGGGGTACGAAAGTCAAACTATAATTACGGTATCTAAATGAAAGCTGTTTGCCTGACCAAGAGTAATTGACTGATACAAATTTGATTCAATTCGAACAACTAGAACACTACAGGAATAAAAAATGTCACTTTCAGGCCTAAAAATGGTTAAAAATGGTAAAAACCTTGCTCTGCGGGTTACGGTAATTACAATACAGTTGCGCTATCTAGATGGAAATTGTTTGTATTATCAAGGGGAGCCGATTGATACCAAATTTGGCCTGATTAGTTCAAGTATAACAACACACGGACCCGAAACAATCCAAAAAAGGCAAAAAAGTCAAAAATCGCGAATATTGGGTTACTGTAACAAAATTTTGCAACGGTATTTATTTTTTTGAATTCAGCGCAAAAAGTTGCCCTAATACCCGTATTTTGATTTTTGTCTCTGTTGCTCTACAATTTGTTGACATACCAGGAAATACCCTGTACGCATGCGGGCGACCGATATTGTAATGCTTCGTTACTTCTTAATGGGCAATCGATTTTTTTAATTTTTTGCATACATATAGCATTTTTCAAGGGCTTTCAGAATTACTTAGCAACCCTACTCCGTTCTCGCTTTAAAAGTGCATAAACATAGCAAAAACCGCAAACTCTTTTAGTTTTTCTTAAATTTAGAGCATAAAAAACACTTTTTGTATAACAATGTTATTATAAAAAATGTGCGCGAGCACAAGCAAAATCGATTGGTTTTTGAATTTTGTTAATAGCTCAAAGCAGAAGCAAGTTAGGGCTATGTTTCTGAAGGTCGCTCAAAAAAACGGTATTTCCTTGTTTTGGACTATAAAAAAGAGTCAAATTAAAAAACAAATATGATTTTCGAACTCAGCGGATCGAGGCGGTTCGATTGGTGCTAATTTGATCAAAATCTGAAAACTTTTCAAAAACTGTGCCTAGAGGTGTGGAGGTCGGGTCGGTCGACTCAAAAAGCGAGTCTTAAAACACATTGTGCAATATCTCAGATAAACATCACAGTAACCGTAGAGATTGATTGCAATTCATTGTGTGCGATTTCAGTTTCCAATCAGTGGCGATCTGCCGCTGCACCCGTCGAGTGCACGGATTCGAGAGCGACGACAGGCGTATCCGATATATGGGCATGGCGATGTGAGGATCACGGTGGACGCACGGGGACTGCAGGAAACGGGCAGATGGGGACAATGGCAACAGCAGGGCGAATGCTCACGAACCTGTGGAGGGGGCGCACGACATGAAATCAGAGAATGCTTGTGAGAACACGTTATGAAGCTTCCCATGCCATCTTACTTTGTATTTAAACTTCCTGATAAGACCGCGGTGACTGTTGGCTTTAAAGGATTTTACATCACAATTTCCGACTTTTTTTACTTTGATATTACGGTATGGCTCATCAAACATGGCAGCTTCTATTAGGGTGCAAGGAGCGCGCGAAATTTGAATCAAAGCAAAAAGACTCAGAAACGGACATGTCTTTAACAGACGTTTTTGTTTAAACTTTTAATTAGCTCTCCGTGCTATGTTGTACAGTCTTCGTCCTTTGCACACTCGATTGCGGGACAAAATCCGGCAGTCATGACAAAACAGAACTCTTTGTCTTCAACTGGTCTCGCCTGACTGAAAGGACCAGCAGTGCCTTATTTATTCGACCATACTGTACCATAAAATTTTAGAATACCAGGCAACTGCACTGGCAGTTCAAAACGCTACGTCAGCTGCAACACTCAGGTTAGCAGGTTTTTAAAGGTTGGAATGAGTTCTTTGTACTACGTCATCGCTCTCGCATTGCGCTTCTGCAGTTTTACTCAAACATTTTGTTGCACCATGCACGCTTGGTGCCCCGCGTGGTCTCCCGCAAATGAAAGCGGCAAAACCACGCTCGATGTTTCGGACCTCTTTTACATTGCGGGACACGGACACCGCGTGGGACACCCAGCCGGACACATCTGCCAGTGTGGGTGCTTGCTGAGCGAATGTTTCTGTTTTTGTGCCAGGCGTGCCCGGCTGACGCGATCGATTTTCGTGCAGCGCAGTGCGCCGAGCACGACGAGGACGCGTTCGAGGGGAAATACTACGAATGGGTGCCGTTCATTAAACGTGGGCAGTTTGCCTTGACTGCATCGTTTTTGCCTTTTCTTTGAAAAGCTTTCAAAATTTCCAAAGTTGTCCAACCAATTTCAGCGGGTCAACACGAATGCAGCTTGCTGTGTCGACCGAAGACCGAACAATGGGCGTACACATGGGCTGTGAAAGTGGTCGATGGCACCCCATGCAACTCGTACTCATCCGACATTTGCGTCGACGGATACTGCCTGGTGCGTTTGCACCGCCGTGAACAAGCTGCAGCATGCTGAACCGAATTCTTGGTCTCGTTAGCAGCCAATCAGAGCGCTATACTTGAGTTACATTAGCTTTCGACGCTGTCAGTCACTACGGTTATATTGCTTGTTGCAGAACGTCGGCTGCGACGGCAAACTCGGCTCGGACATTGTTGAAGACAAATGCCTGCTGTGCGGCGGCAACGGCACATCGTGCAAAACGGTTGTTCCTTGCAATACTTTGCCGCATTATAACGGAACTAATTTTTCAAACTAAACGTATCGCAGGTGGATGACTTTTTCGACGAGCGCAGTCTGTCAGCCGGTTACCATGACGTCATCGAACTGCCACGTGGTGCCACCTCGATTTTCATCGAAGAAATGCGCGCGTCACCCGATGCACTTGGTTTGCTAAATTTTCTTTTCTGTTCCCATCCCAGGTATTTTTATTGCAAAAAAACCAAAAAACAAACTTGATTTCAGCCATTCGTAATGCGACCGGCCAGTATTTTTTGAACGGCAACTTTCAAGTGCTCGCTGTCTCTGGCATCCATCAAATCGCCGGCACAATATTTCAGTACGAAATTCGCTCCGATAAAACAGAGGCGTTGCGGGCACGAGGGCCACTGAAGGAAGATCTCACTATTGCCGTCGGTTCACGCTTTTTTATGTGAAAAGTAAAAATTGAACATAGAAACTAGAAAGTTTTAACATTTTAGGTTGTGCACCATAAAGGCGCGAAAGATGTGGCGATAAAATTTGAATTCTCGACCCCGATTGACGAAAGTGTCGAGTACATCTACAAACCGGGAAAATACGGCGAATGTTCAGTCACTTGCGGAAAAGGTAAAAAAACAAATTTAAAAAGTTATAATTTAACTTTTCAGTAAAACCAAGTATGACTTATTTTTTTAAACGTGTCCCACTGAAATGACGTCATGTGCCGCCAAACATGCGCTTGCCGTTCACAACAAACCAGACCAAACCAGACTTTCCGTTTAGCCGATTTCTTCCCGTAAACAAATGGTGAATGTCTAATCAGTCACACCAAACTGACATTTTTGTGCCTGTACATTGACAAACGAGCGTTTTTAAAGCAAATGATGTCATTTTAGTCCGGACACGTTTGAACAAATCCACAATACATTATAAAAATGTAAAAGACAACCAATTTTGTTGTTGCAGGCGTGCACAAGCGCGACGCAACGTGCATTGAGTTGAACGGTCAAACCGAAGTGCCGTTGGCCGAGTGCGAGGCGCATAATGCTTCGTTGCCGATTTTGGAAAAAGAATGTGAAACCGTCCACTGCGCTCCTGCGTGAGTGACCGACTGCTTGTTGGCTTTCTATCGCTTCATCAGATTGTCAGATTCGTTTACGGTATGGCCGGTTAAACATGGCAGCTTTTTTCAGGGTGCAAGGAGCGCGCGAATTTTGAATTAAAGAAAAAGACGTTCAGAAACTGAATTGTGTGCCAAATTTGACGCGTTTTTTTAAACTAATGGATTATCCGCGCTATTCTGTTCATTCTTTATCCCTTGTACACATGATTGGGAACTACGTTGGCTTTTTTTGAAAAAGACAACTCCTAGTCTGCGGCTGATCCCGCCTTGATGGACTGCCTCATTTATTCGGCCATACTGTACAGCAAGCAACCTCTGATCCGAGGAAATCCCAAGGCACAAACAAACTGCAATGCTGAATTTGCGTTGATGATGATAATTTTTGAAGTTGCACAGTTGCTTTCAGCTGGCACGCCTCGCCGTGGGAAGAGTGTTCAACGAGTTGTGGCGAGCACGGCTGGCAGTACAGGGCAGTGTACTGTGAGCAGCATCTCAAGGACGGCCGTGTCGTCACCGTGAACAACACAAACTGCGCCGGTGCTGGTGAGCGGCCGCTGCTGCAGCAACACTGCAATCGCTTCGAGTGTCCCGAGTGGAACGCTGGGCCGTGGTCGGCTGTGAGTCAAACAAGCCAATGAAAGCAGTAAACAAGGACACTGCCTGCCAACGTGTATGCAGCTTGCAGTGCAGCGAGCAGTGTGGCGCCGCCTACCAATATCGATCGGTGATGTGTCGCTCGGAGAAGCCAGACGAAGACGGAAAACTGCTGCCAGCAAGCGCCTGCGACCAACAACAGCAACCGTCAGCGAAACGCTCATGCAACCTTGGACCTTGTGAGGGACTCGCGTTTGTCACAACTGATTGGCAGCTGGTACGCAATTGACGACGACATTGACTGTGTTTATGCGGAATCCGTCTTTACTCATTTGTACTGCAGTGCTCAAAATGCAACGACACAATTGAAACGCGCGAAGTGACGTGTCAAGACGAGGACGGTGCAGAATACGACGCTGACGAATGCACCACAGAAGAACAACCGCAGGCACCACCCAGTGAACGAGCATGTGCCGCTGTGGTGCCCTGTGTGTACCAGTGAGTGGCTGACTGCTCACAAATCTAACCCATCTACGGCACAACCAATTTATTTTCTCTTTACAAACTTGAGATGGCACGTGTCCGAGTGGTCAGAGTGCAGCACCAACTGTGGTCATGGCCAGCAGAGGCGTCGTGTGTTTTGTGCGATCGACGAAGAAAATGTGATCACAGTGAGTTTGCAGTGTTCCGTGGACGACAATGAAGCAGCGTTGATTGATTTTGTTTCATGCAACTTTCGTCAGATCATGGACGACTCACACTGCGACGCGGAGGAGCGGCCGAGTGCCACGCAGAACTGCACGAACGAGGAGCAGTGCACTGGCACCTGGTACAAGAGCGAGTGGACGCCGGTCGGCGCTCGCAGCACTTTGAAATCGCAGTTTTTGATGAAAACAATAACACTATGAATGAGAAAGACTATAATCAATGCGATGCATCTTTAGTGCACAGCAGAATGCGAGGGTGGCACACAGATTCGTGTGGTCGTCTGCTTGAACTACGATTACATGCCTGCCAAAGATCTCTGCGACGGCAACACCAGACCAGTCAGTCGTCAGGAATGCAACACACACGACTGTCCAAGTAGGCCATCCGTTTACATTCGGTCTCAGTGCTTGACACACGGATTTGTTTTTAAAGTTTGTCGACCACCAGGCTATCATGAAACGATTCGTTGCAGAATGCGACGAGTCCGAGTTCGGCTGTTGCCCTGATAACAGCACGTTCGCAACGGGCATGTACTTTGCCGGTTGCTCTAATTGCAGTTTCACTGACTGGGGCTGTTGTCCAGACAATGTCACCGAGGCACTTGGAGATAATCTATTAGGTAAGCACAAGCTTGACTTTGTTTTCTTGGCTTTTGTAAAAACTCAACTTTATAATTGTTCTTGCATGAACTATAACTGTTATTGCATAACAGGCTGCGACGGTGTCGAAGTGACGGAACCAACGGTGATAACGACGGAGGGAATGTGCAAGGTTCGGCTCTCGTCACAAGTTTTTTGTACTGCTTAGCGCTTACAGCGTCATTCTGAACTTGAATAACAAAAATGGACGTTTGTTCAGGTGCACAGCGACAGCAGCAGCAGCGAGGAAGTGATGGTGCCATGCGAAGATGAGGACGAAGTCACGTTGCAACCAACGTATGTCGATTATGAAGTGTGCTGACAGGCAGGCCCCTGAAAACGATCATGTGAAGAAAACGTTCAATTGCACTTTTCAGCATGGAATCCGACATGAATGAGACGGACGCCAATGCCACGGTACACTGCAGCAAAACCGAATTCGGCTGCTGTCCAGACTGGTACACCGCGGCCGAGGGTGACAACCACCAGGGATGCCCGAAATTTGCACTCGGTATAGTGCTCAGTTGAGCGTTTATTTAGTGTTTGTCTATTCATGACATCGTGTTTTCTACATCCCAGGCGAGTGCAACGCCACTAAATACGGCTGCTGCGACGACGAGATCACACTGGCCCGTGGCGAAAACCAGGAGGGCTGTGGGTCGTCGCAGTGCAGCGCGTCGTTGTTTGGCTGCTGTGCCGACCGTGTGACAATCGCCTTCGGGACACATTACGCTGGTTTGAATTTGTTGCCGGCCTATTTACCACTGATAAACACACGAACAGCGTGCTTTCTGTTGCCGTGACTGTGAGTGTTCATTGGCAGGCTGTGAGCGATCGCTGTTCGCATGTGAACAGGCAGAGTTCGGCTGTTGCCCGGATGGTGAGACTGCCGCACTGGGCCCATTCGGCAAAGGATGCGGTGAGCCGTGCGCACTGACACGATACGGATGCTGTCCAGACGGAGTCAAACCAGCGCTCGGTAAAACCTTTTTTTTGTTTTTGAGAACTCACGGAATGCGCAGAACTGCAGTAATTCACTGTTATTTACTGTGAATGTTTTTCAAGTTTAGCACGCTTACTCAGGCTCCTTTGAACTTAATCAAACCACATTCTGCGTGGTCACTGATGGCGCAACGTTTAGCGTAACATGACACGATCAGGTGCAAACAACAAGGGCTGCGGTTGCTCCGTGGCGCAGTTCGGTTGTTGCCCCGACGGAAAGACAGCAGCGAGCGGCGCCAGCTTCGAGGGTTGCCCGCAAGGCTGTGCTCAGACGGTGTACGGCTGCTGCCCCGATGGACGAACGGCCGCACGTGGACTGCGAAACGAAGGTGGCCTAAACGAATTCATGTTGTATTTTTGTCGTCGGCTTGCATGAACAGAACGAAAAATTAAAACACAACGAGATGAGACGCGTCTCGTGGCAGTCAACCCAGCTTTAGTAGGTTTCTGATAAAACATTCCGGAAACAATGCACGTTCCACCAGGCTGTCCATGCCAGTACACGACATACGGCTGCTGCGACGACGGAGAGTCACCCGCACAGGGACCGAACGGCGAAGGCTGTGACGATTGTCGATATGCAAAGTGACATCCTTGGTTTTAAAGTTCCATCCATCCATTTTATTTCGCGAAAAAGCAAGAAACTCCGATAAAATTGTATGAACAGCATGTAGTTCGGAGACCCAATTATTTTGTTTTGTTTCGGTGTTTATTGTGAATGTGGCGTTTAATTGAGCGAGTTTATGAGTTCAGGTACGGGTGCTGCCTCGATGGCAAAACGAAAGCACGTGGGCCTGACTTCAAAGGCTGCCCGGGCACCACACCGTCGCCGAGCATAGAGGGAGGCACTGCATCGCCCATAAAAATTGGTCCGACATGTGAATTTGTGCAGTGTGTCAAAGTTCTTTCAATAAATCGATCGCAAAAATTTCAGCCGCATGTGCACTGCCAAAAGATCAAGGTCAAGTCGTCACATACGTATTGCAATTTTATTTCGATACCGAAGAGGCAAAATGCAAACAATTCTGGTTGGTGTTCATCGTTTTACTTTTTACGCAGTGTGCGTTTTACTTGTCTCGAACATGGAGTTTGAGAGAACGGGGCGACACACGAAAAAATCCCAATCGTACATTTTGCAGGTTTGGCGGTGCTGGTGGAAATCAGAATCGCTTTGCCACCGAGGACGCATGCAACACGGTGTGCGTTGACCCGCCGGGCGAAGGTAGGGAAACTACTAACAAGTAAAAAAGGCCTTCAAACAAACAAGATGAGACAATGCCGATAGCAACACGTTCACAGGTGTGTGCTACTTGGCGCAGTCAGTTGGCAGCAACACATGCAGCGACTACCAGGTGGCACACAGTTACAACGCGCAAACGCAACAGTGCGAGGCGTTCTATTACCGTGGCTGCGGCGGAAACAGCAACCGATTCCAGAGTTGGGAGGACTGTGACAGTCGGTAAATTAGTTTTGATCATTTTTAGCCAGGGAAGGTTTCCTGGCAGGCTTTTGGGTAGACGAAGTTGGGAAGATGCATAAAGATAAAAATGTGCTGTCACCATTTTTAGGTGTGGCGGCGTGTCAGCGCCATCACAGAACTACATTCAACCGACTGATGGTAAACTCGAACCCCGAAAATTTTAACAACTTTTATTAAATTTAAAATTAGAATTAGTTCTTAGTTAAATTTAAACTCAGACTTAGAATCGCTGAACAATTAGTTTTATTTTAAAAGTTTGAAATAATGGCAAGTGAAAACGCTAAATCGCACACGCAGACCGTGACATCTGCCGGCTGTCGCAAGACGCAGGCAGCTGCACCGAGTACCAGGAAGCGTGGTTCTACAACACGTACACTGGCGAATGCGATAAATTCGATTACGGTGGCTGTGGTGGAAATGAGAATCGTTTTCGCACACGCGAAGCCTGTCAGCAGGCATGTGGTCGTTATGGACGAACGCTCAGGCGACAGTGTACGCGAAAATGTCTTAAATATTGCAGCTACAACATGTTTTCAATGTATTATGGTCATACAAAAAATGCAGAACTTACGTAACTTGTACACAGCATTGTCATTTTTTCAGTAGTGCACCCGGACGTATGTAAACAAAACGTGGACGTCGGTTACTGCGACGGCGAAGTGCCATCGTGGTACTACGACCCAATCGGCGGCCGATGCAACATGTTCATGTATTCTGGTGAGTACAAGCAGAAAGGCTTTGATTTTTCTTTCCATCAACTCAGCAGTTCAGCCATTTTCTACGAACATATGACTCACTGCACCTCTTTTAATTGCACAGGTTGCGGCGGGAACAGCAATCGATTTGAAACCTTTGATGATTGTTTGAACAGTTGCGCTGATGAAGAACATGAGAAGCAATCACGTAAGTTGGTATCAACGGTTTCTCATTTCAAAAGTGTGTAAACGCAAAAAAGTGCAACTGTAAATCACAGAAGTGGCGGCCAGCAGCACCGAGTTGACCGTGGACATTTGCACATTGGACAAGGACAGCGGCGGCTGCGACGGCTACTCCTCCAAGTACTACTATGATCGACGCCAAGGCGTCTGTCGTCGTTTCTACTACGGCGGCTGTGGCGGTAACAGCAACCGATTTGAAACGGACGCCGAGTGCCAGCGCACGTGCGCCGATAAGTTCGGTTGGTTCATGAACTGTGTGACAGCTGCAGCCTTTCAGATTTTATTTTAAAAAGCACATTATCTGCGCTTGGTTCAAAGAATACACATGTCGCTTCTTCAGACCCGTGCACCTTACCGAAAGTAGTCGGTCCGTGCGCTGCGTCCTACGAACGTTGGTACTACGACGCCGACACCGCTCACTGCCAGCAGTTCACATTTTCCGGTTGTCTCGGTAATCGCAACAATTTTCGGTCAAAGGAAGACTGCGAGACGACTTGCCCATCGGTGCTGCTGATCTCAGGTTGCCTGAGCAGAATAGATGACAGCATTTATCAATCCTTTGTGGCGCAAAAAATAATTCATGTTTTGATATTGTTGATGTTTTTGAATTTCAGCAAGCAATTCAGTAGGTCGTTGTGATTACACAATGGACCAAGGTTCATGCGACGAACAACTGGAGCGTTACTTCTACGATAAGAGCAACGACGAATGTCGCAAGTTTACGTATGGCGGATGCGGCGGAAATGACAATCGATTTGACACGAAAGAGCAATGCAACGAACAATGCAAGCGAGAGACACATCAGAACCTTATCATGCAACCCGACGGCGACCCCGATCCTTGGAAGCGACTTGGAGCCGGTCAGTGTTTCAATTGTGCAACACACTGTCGAGCTCAGGTCACACAAGAATGACCAAGTTTTTGCCTTCAGACATCATTTGTGCGCTGCCACAAAAGACCGGTGCTTGCAATGCGCACTACAATGTCTGGTATTACGACATGTACAGTGGCGAATGCGTTTTGTTCACGTACACTGGATGCGGTGGCAACGCAAATCGCTTCCAGTCACGCCGTGGTAAATTTTTTTGACACAAATATCATACATATTGTTGTATACACTGTGTTGCATAGCAAACATGCGATTCATAAAAAACTAATTTTCAGAATGTTTAGCGTCGTGTGGGGGTCGACGCTTGACGGCACGGTTGACCACAACACCAGGTAAATTTCGGAAAAACGTTTTTTTATTTCAGAAAAGTCGATTGTTTTACACTGTCGTTCTTGGTAAAATACGTATAACAATGTTGCTTCATTTCGCTTGCAGATTCAGTGCCAGCAGACTGCACTGACAGCCAGTCAATCGTCAGCTGCGACGTGATCGTCAATGCTGGCCTGTGCTACCACCATCGTTACGGTCGTCTTTGCTGTGCAGCATGCCACATTGCCGATGAGAAACGCAAACTTCGAGTAAAATAGCATTGAAAACGGTTGACCTTTTTACTATCTATTGCCACACTTGTTTTTTCTATTTTCTGCTATTTGTGCCGTTGAAACACACACACTGCCTTATAATGTTTCGTGTGTCCCAATGCAATATTAACTTGGAACACTTTTAAAGTAGTTCGGTTTGTAACTTATTCAATTTGTTTCGTTACAAACATTTTCAATACCGCAGCGCTCTAAGAATTCCAAAACAACCATTTTCTCTTTGTCTGTTACATTGTTTTTTTGTTTCATCTGACCTGTGTATTTTTTGTCATTTTTGACCTCCTTTCCTGATTACGGTTATTTTAAGGTTTGTTTTGAGTTTTTGTCGTTACACGTTGATATTTTGTTGATTCAACATCAAACAAAAAAATGCTTTGTGAGTAACACAACACACTGCACATGTAGTTTGCCATGTCGATTCGATCAACAAAATCATTCAAAAGAAAAACTTATATCTTTTTAATTTGTTAAACGGCATGAAGAAACAGCACATTGCAGCACATGAAAACAAGTATTGTGAACTTAAGAGACTCACCTTAGCTGTAAAACATATACGTACGTAATCTCCGTCTATAATATCACCATCATGCTACTAGCTGTGGCCCATACATGCCCAGTTTGTTCAAAGGAAAAAGAACTGAACGCCATGGTGTTGTGTGCTAGAGCCAAAAATTGCATCGCGAAGCATCATGGACCAAACTGGACAACATTTAATAAAATTTATGCGCTTACAAATTAGTATTACAAAAGCTTCTACAAAAAATTCGCACGTAGTGAATCACTTGTATTTGGACTTGGAAAAGTGACAACATTCTGTTCAACACACCAAATTTGCGCAGTCATACTCAGACAGTTGTAACGGCGAGAATACCCATGGCGCGTGTAGTTCCAGTTGCCTTGTTGCCATGTGCCAAGAACTCCTGCACCGTCGTGAACCTGTCCATCAGCTGGCGACCTTTTCGACGCATCATTTTTTTGTGCGACAATTGCACGATCGGTTGATCGGCTGCACGCTCCAGTACGTCCATTTTGTGTTGAATCAACGCTTGTTGTCGTTGCTTTCGTTCTTTTGCACGCTCCAGATGTTTCTTGCGCTCATCTCGATGCCAGAAACGACCGATCTGTTATGAAGCACAGTCGGTTTTGGAACAATATTTTGCAGTTAAAACTATAAAAATGAAAAAAAACCTGCGTGATTGTGTTAGTTTGCTAAATAGAATGATCAACAAAACTCAAGTGGCAGTATCAACCTTGAGTTCACTGACGGCGTCGTCGTCCGTGCTGACGCCAACGCGTTCATTCGTCAGTTGTTCAGCCCGTTCGCGCAGAATTCGATTGCGCATTGGCCGACGGGTGATGTAACGACTGCCGTCCGACCGTCGTTTTATCTGAAGTTTTGTGCATTTTAGAATGTTAGCCAAACACAGAAAATGAAAACTGTGATTTCTTCACCTTCCATTCGCACAGGTCATCGTGCAACCCGTTGTGCAGTGCTTGGTAGAGGCTGGCTGAGTGAACGGGCGTCTGCTGTTGTGCCAGTTGTGATTGGCCAGCGGACGCTTGTGCGTCACCACTTGAGCTGCCAGCAGCACTGCCATGAACGTTCGCTGTGCTATTGATGATTGCGCGCTGTTTCAGTGTTCTAGCTTGTCCAAGCATTGCCTGACGCAACATTCGCTGCTGCAGTTTGATTGTCTCCTGCAGGTGTTCCG
Source organism: Theristus sp. LFF4_11 (assembly GCA_030248135.1). Lineage (NCBI taxonomy): Eukaryota > Metazoa > Nematoda > Chromadorea > Monhysterida > Xyalidae > Theristus > Theristus sp. LFF4_11. The sequence continues at coordinate 51,549 of JASANC010004416.1, forward strand.
CGTCAGTGTACATGACGTCGGGAATAGGGCGAGCATTCGTGTTCAACAACGGCGTCGATCGACACGATTCACCGCCGGTGTTATAAGCGGACGAGGTCTCTTCACGACCGTTGCCCATGGTCAACATTGTTGCATTGTTTGAGTGTCTGTTGGAAGCACAGATTCGTTGGTGCGCTGGCGAATTGTCTACCGATGAGTTGCCAGCACTGATCAGCAATGATGGCTGCAGTCGATTTGGCACAGCTGAGAGTGGCGCGAATGAATGCGGTGCTGGCGCTGGCGGTGGCGGTGGGCTACGTGCTGGCGGTTTTGGAAGAGAGATCAGTCTGTTGTCGGTGATGGAAGCGGGCATGACAGCAGATTGCTGTTGTCGCCGACCGATCGGTTGTTCGTGCTCGACAGTGGCTGGCTGAATCGACTCGTAATGGTGCACGGACGCTGTCATTGCATCACTGACGTGGTCGGACTGTTGTTGTTGTTGCTGGTGTTCATCCATGCTTGTCATCAGATGTCTCGCCTGTTGCACTTGTGCGCGCACTCGCTGTTCAGCAGTGACATGCCGCTGGATCAACCGGTCACATTCCAGCTTTATAGTTTCCATTTCGCGCTGGAACGAAACGCTCATTTTAGTTGCAAACAGCACTGATGCGTTGATGCTGTGGTCTTTTTCATCACGTTCAAAAAACGGCGAACCTGCAAAAACGCGAGTTCTCGCTCTAGACTACCGTCGGAGTCACTCCTGGCAAGTCGACGTTGCATATCGGCCATTGGCGGTGGAGCCTCGCTGCCAGGGCTCGACATTGCTGACGATGGCTGCAAAGATGGCTGTCAGCAAAGTTCGGACACGGCGTTGATGTGACACTAGCTGGCGACACAACAAATGAAATGAAACTTGACCAACCATAAATGTGCGGTCGGTCGGCGTTGCAGTGACCGTGGTCGACGAGTTCTGCTGGTCGAACAACATGGAGCCGACAATGGAGATGCTTTCGCCGAGTTCGTAACAGTGCAGATGCGACGGACGCAACAGCGCCGCAGCGGCGGTCAGCAGCTGGTTGTCTGTGTTGATCGCTTGACGATGGTGACCTCCGGTGGGCGGTGGCGACCGGTCGTTGACGACATCACCGTGATCACCATAGGAGCCGCCGGACTCCGGACTCGACATTGGCGGCGGCAATTCCGGATCAGAGTCGGTTGCGCGCGAAATACCAGAATCCTTTTCGTGAGTTGTGCCTGCAGAGAAGAACCGTTCTATGATACGGAATGGCCGAGTAAACATGGCAGCGTTTTTCAGGGTACAAGGTTCAGCCATACTATGCAAGATTGTAATTGCACATTAAACTGACAATCGGTTATTAATATACGCTAAATGGAAACATGCAAAAGAACGCGTACCATCTGTGAGTTGACCACCCACGTCGTCGTATTCAACACTTTGCTCTTCGTCTTCGTCTGCAACGCAGCCATCGAGTTGCTCATCCTCATTGACCTCCTCAATGATTTCGTGCATGGTCGGACTCAGCAATGCACGCTGTTGACTGACGTTCAGTTGGTTTTGCATGTTTCGGCCATCTGCGACTGCTGCGTCGCCCATTTCTCGGTGTTGCACAGAAGCGTCCGCATTTGTGTACATCTGCATCAAAGTTACACAACAAAATGTTTGAAAAAAATGAAATGCACAGCTTGAAAAGTAAAGTAAAAACGTTTGGCACACACCCATTAAGCAGTCACTAAATGCACAGCAATAGACAATGAGAGTTTGTCTGCCTCAGTTACAGTGAAATTCCCCATTCTCTCAGTCAGATTTAAATCAAGTTAAATGACATGAATTTTAAACACGTTCTGAGAACGAAGAAACGAAGTGTCAGTCATAGAAACGCTGACACAGTTGCTTAGACTAGAACAGCTAAAGCCTTATTAATTGGGCAAAGAAATACGATGGAAGTATCGTATATTCATTGTGTTCAAAGACATAATTAATTTGTGATACAATTGAGCATCAGCAGAAACAGTGACTGCACCACATACGTTGATGAGCAATACGCCTATACATGGCTGTAGAACACAGTGTTAAAGAAATGTTAATTATAAACGGACATAGGCTTATGACCAACCGACTACACTAGGCTCTGCTCATTTGCTATACTGCAAGACGTCTCGTCATCGCGATTTGACAACCCATTATACTAGTGCGGCTTATTTTTATTATTTCATCTATTGGGTTGCAGCACACTCAACCGGATACCCGTTGCGCGCATGGATTTGCGGAAACCAATTGGTTTTCCGCGCTGTCCGTTTTCGTTCAGCATTTAGAAAAGAAACAAGGATAAAATCATAAAAAATACTAACGAATGAACCAAGAGAGCGTATTTTTCAGTCTCGTTTCCCCAGTACAAAAACCTCATGATGAAATTAGCTTCTGGCAAATAAAAATCGTCGACAAGTGTGTGCAAGCAATTAAGACCGAGAATTGATTCAACCATCGAATGTTGCACAGATGTGCGGAAAGTGAATAAAAGAAACCCGCTATGAGGCGGTGTCATAAGGACAAAACTGACTCAGTGCGTGTCCAGATTTCTCATTAGCCATAGGACATTGTATGACCTATTTTTTAAACGTGTCCCACTGAAGTGACGTCATGTGCCATCAAACATGCGCTTGCCGTTCACTGCAAACTAGACTTTCCGTTCAGCCGATTTCTTCCCGTAAACAAATGGTGAATGTCGAATCAGTCACACCAAACTGACATTTTAGCGCCTGTACTTTGACAAACGGGCGTTTTTATAGCAGATGACGTCATTTTAGTCCGGACACGTTTGAATAAATCCACAATACATTAATATGGAGACATACTGATTGTATTTATAAACCAAATATTTTGGTTCGTTTCACCCTCGAAACCTTTTAACAAAAAAAACACGACAACGAGGCTTATTGAAAATTTATGATCTTTGGAACACAAGCAGTCGTCCGTTGACCGTTTGATTGACGGCTGGAAACAAAACGTGTGCTCCAAATTACGAAATAAAACAAGTTGATGGATGATAATGAACGCAGTGTCGTTACTTTTGTGTCTCCATCAGCGCATAATGGAACGCGAAAAGCTTTTCAATTTTTCAATTTTCATCGCTAAAAAATGGATAGAAACTTGCAATGTCAGAGAATTGTTTTTGTTTTTAAAGCTTTTGTAGAAACGGTATAAAAATTGCAACAAAATGGCTTCGGTGAAATCGGCATCAACTCTGTATTCAGTTGATTTTTTAAAGTGACAATACAAAATTACTGGAAGGAGATTAGATACACACTAAGTACACAAGATTAGATAAAAAACCTGACAGTATTTACACTCCGATTAGATAGACATACAAACAAGATACCAACAAATGCTCGAAGCAGCTGGACAAATGTTTGACAAAAAATAGAAAACAAAGCCATGTCGTTTTAAGACAAACAGTGAGTGACTTTGATTATCTATGAATAAACAAAAAATTGTGATTTGGGCGTATGTCTGCAAATAATGTAAACAAATGTGAACTACTGTTTACGAACGCACCAGACAATGTTGTTGGTCGACAGGCCTTGCAACCAGAAGACTGATCTGACGGTCACTTCGGTTGAACAAATCGATTGCCTCGTTCCGAGTGTGCACATCGACACCATTTATCTGCAAAAATACGCGTTTCTAGAATGGTGAACAACGAGCTTGCATTCGTGCGCAACTTTTTTACACAAACCACAATTCCAAAAAAATCGGCCGCAACTAACAAGCAAACTAACAGGCAGCTTGCGGCAAAGAATGCTCCTGGTGAAATACGCGAAAATAATGTTGTTACGACCAGCGGATCGCGTTAAAAAACACGCGGCAACGCAAGACTTATTGGATCGCATTAGGACGTCAAAAAAGTATTGTTTATCACATAAGTAAGACAATAAATGCAACCGATTTTTAGTCCGTGTACTACACGTGTGAAAACCGCTTGTTGAAAGTTGTTGAAACGCGAGTGAAACAGCTGTCATGTGTGTAAAATGTGTGAATTAGGAGGCCCCGTCGCACTATTTCTCGCGTCAACAAGAAGCCCTTCAGTTCCCTTCTCAGCCGCCAAGAAAGCGGAACTGCACACAAGAACACAACACAGCGATGCACGTAGTGTAGCCGAACTGTAAGAATGAGAACAATATGTTCAATGTCTAAATTACGCAGTTTGTGTTAAACCAGCCGACAACTCCTTGAATCTAAGTACAACCACATTTTTCAATTGATTGTTTCGGCACAACAGAAAAGATTATTTCAAAAATGCAGTTGCTTTGAACCGTTTTTATATCAAGGCAGAAAATCATCTTCTGAGAATTCTTTTCAAGTCCTGCATTTGGATTCGACAAGTAACAACACATGAGTTTCTCACGCAAGGGTGGACACGCGAATTTCAAATCTGTAGTTCATAACGACACAAGCAACTAATTCATCATCGTCAGGTGCATTATTTTTTACATTATCAGCGATTTCTTAACAACTACCATCTTCGTTCTATTTATTGCTTTAACAGTGTAATGGCAACCACCGCCCATCACATCAGCCTCGAGAAGAAGGGTTGAGATGCAGCTGGACACTTCGAGCCGGAATAGTGACGCCTCGTCACAGACGACTCACATAACCAGCGAGCACGCCGTCGCGCATAACACAGAGCCGGATTAAACTGATCGGCAGTGGCATTGCTCGGAACCAGAGCACTGCGCTGACAGGCGCATGCCCATCAACACAATCATTCCATCAAAACAATAACGCTGATCAAAGTCATTCTCTTTGGTTTTGTTCTGTGAGAAAACTGGTGCCTGAAATTTGAATTCCCACCACGCACGGATATTCAACACGACAAGTGCACTTTTGCGCAATTGCTAATCGACATTTGCGTCATTCAAAATACATTTATAGAAGAAACGTGCTAAAAACGCCGAAATGACAAAATCCCTGAGACAAAATGACAAGTTATTGTTTTCAAGAAACTCATATGCATCAATTCCAGTCATGGATTATGTACTTACACAAAAAAACGTGATTCTTGAAGGCGCCTTCCATGTTCCACTAAGCAAAAAGAATTGCAACATATGAAATTGCAAACACCAACCTGTAAGATTTGATCGCCAGCACGGATGCGTCCGTCGCGACCGGCAGTTGAAGTTCGATCAACCTGAAACAAGAATTGTTGGCGGTGCAGTTATTAATGAATAAATTGCAAAAAAGGTTGTCGACTAGTTTACAAGAACAACTGGTTTTTAAACCCAATTTTTGCGTTCAATGTTTTGTAAACCTAAAGCTGCGTTCAATGTTTTACAAGTTTCAGGAATGGTTTTTTGATGTGCTAAAGTAGGATGAGCATAAATTAACATGGACATCCTTCCGTGAAGCATTGTAATAGATGCTTGAAAGATCGAAAAAATCTGAACGCAGCTCCGGAACCGGGTCTACAGTATCTTTGATGGGGATAAAAATCGACTGAAAGAACCTAACAAGGCGCTTTTTGTTTTTTGGTGTCCAGAGCGATAAATTCGAATATTTTTTCACACACTTTTATGGCAGTTTAGCAGGGTATAAGTAATCTGAGTATAAAAGAATCTACAGAATGCAACTAAATACTTAAGTTACCAAACCTATATAAAGTGTCCTTCTTCAAGTGGATCACTCAAAATGGACGTTGGATATTACCGCCAAAGAAAACACCCTAATGTGAGTGCGCCAGGCCTTGAGCAAGTGGCAGACACATGGAAAACCATGTGTGAAAGACTATAGGATGACGTTTAATGTGCGCACGTTCGTTATATTGCTGCAGCAAAATTGGGAACAAAATACACAAACACACAAGCTGCAAACAGCTACAAACGCATGGTCGCATTGCTACGCAGCAACCACGCGAGCGCCTGTTTGTCGGTCATAAATAGCTGAAAGGCATAGAGCAAAGCGAAAACAGAGTGAAAGCTGGCTGCAGCAGTCTATTTGTGCTGCAGTGTACATGTGGCTTAGACCTAACGATTAGCTCTGCAAGGTTATGCTGGCGGGGCGGGCCTAAAAAGGGATCTACCGCGTAATAATAATTCGAGAATCAAGATTGCATAATTGAAATGGCAGCCAACAGCAGCTTGTAGTGCGCGCTGTTATGCCGCTTGCCCAAGTAACTGCTGAACCGTATGAATGCTCGTGTAACGAGCGAATATAAAAATTGCGTTTTTACTAACTAGCGTTTTTACTAACTATTAGTTATTATTGAACGGGTAACTGCTTATCGCGTCTGTAAATGGGCTGATAATGCGCACTCTGAGGCGAATGTACAAACAATCAACGCGTCAGCTATTTCTGAGTGCTGACGAAGTGATGAACTGCATGCACTGCGCATGTCTTGGACGAGCGTGTACAGCGATACACGAACAGGATCAAATATGAGTCAGCAGAGAAATGAGAGAGAGCCAGTGGCGATGTTGATGGCAAGTGTGCGTGAAAGCATGATGCCTTCGTAACTATTGATGTTGACAGCGTGCAAATTGCATGTCAGTATCGCGCCTCACGCATGTCATCTGTCGAGCGTCTTTCTTATTATCATATGATTACAACAGCGTTACATATATGCACATAAACGAACTGAGACACAAGGCCCACGCAGATACATTTTCGATCATGCCAACTCGAGTGAACGACGAATAATTTAGTCGAAAGGGCTGCCAGCACTGAAAAGTACATGTACTGTTTATGACAAGATCAGTGATGACCAAACGTACAGGGTATATTGCTGACATGAATAACCAGCATTCGGCTGCATCTCATCGGATCGCGTGCGAAAAGGCATTGCTGATCAGTTCTGATCATTTTTGCGCCAGAAAACCGTTCTCTCTTCTGCATACGGCTGATTGACCAGAAGAGACGAGAGTAAAAATATGCTCAGAAAAGAGATGAATGTTGTGTGGACTGGCGCTGGCATCACATCAAGGCTTTTGGTCACTCATAGACTGCTTTAATCTGTGTATCGGATCCTGCATATTAGCAATACAAGCATGCGTCGTCGTTCTCATGGCATAAACCAGCATCTGTTTCTGGTATACTATCACAGCATGCATACAATGTATCTAAACATATTCTACGTCAATGAAACGCTTCAGTAAACTGCTATGCTGGCTTACGATGGGCTAAAATACCGGCGCAGTGAATTGTGTTGCTAAAGATACACTGGAAGTTCAAACATAAATAAAACATCAACTGATTTGAATCGAAGTTTATCACTTTGTAAAAAAAATGAAGACATACTTCGCTGACGAATATATCGGTGTCGCCGTCTGCGTCATCATCGCCATAGCACAACGTCAAACCGACACGCTGATCGGCACTTGCTCGCTTCAGCATCACCTCCTGCAACATGTTCACAGCGAATTTGCATAAACTGACTGACATACCGTATTACCCCCATTAAACCCCCCCCACCATTAATCCCCCCCCTCCACCAATAAACCCCCACCCCCCCGACCAGTTTCCAAATAATCCCCCCCCACAAATAATCCCCCATGGGGGTTAATTGGAAACCTGTTTGAAACACATACCCAGCGAATTCAGTGGCTGAATGCAGTGACATTGGTGAAATTGTGCTACCAAAGGCCCCAAATGGATGAGTTAATGGTAATTTCATTACAAAAGGCTGTTACAAAAGGAAATCTCTGTGAAAAGTAGAAGTTTCTGCAACTTTCTTGCCTGCCATGCAAGGTATTTTTGCCATTTTTCAACAAAACCCCACCCCTAGAAATTTTTGTATAATAAACCCCCCCCCCCCACCAATAATCCCCCCCCCCCACCAATAAACCCCCACCCCTAAAAGTCGCTGACGTATTAATCCCCCATGGGGGTTTATTGGGGGTAATACGGTATGTACTTTCAAACACAATGTACCAATAACAAAACGGACAAAGGGGTCTGTATTTTTTCTAACGCTCCACTTTTTCAAACATACTTAACGACAGCTCATTCAAATGAGGCCAAATTTTTTCTTATATGAGCATCATGTGGGCAATCGGCCAGATCACAAAAGGCATAAAATGCCGACCTGCATTAAAGCTGCATTTGAATGACACCTTTCTGCTCTAAAGGTGCTCGTTTATTTTTGCTATTATTTTCCGTTTTTATCTGACTCAAAATCGCGAAATGATGGAATGGGGCGTTCAGATTTCAAAGCAGGTTGTTGATGTTCGCATACAGTGTATTCTATGCATACTTGCAATCCAATCCCAAAACTTTAGGCAGGCAGACAAGGTTCGATTTCTACACTGTACCCTATTGGATTTCGATGCGAATTCACGATGCGCTAATAAATCTCGATTTAGTCAACGCAAAAATTGGATGGAAAGTGTGAGAACATATGTACAATGTACAATGTATGTACCTGTAAATGAAGCTTTTGTGCGATCAATCGTAATTATCAAGAACGAGTGCGGTAAGAAAAAGCGACATCGTGTTGAGAGCCAATACCGTATGTACGTACTGTTTACCGTATTATTTAGGCTGAGTTTTGCCATTTGACTATACTTGCAGCGCTGGGAGCGATATGACGATGGGATCAACAGCGCTTGAGGAGACTAAGAGCAATACGGAATTTGTAACAAATTGCAACCGATTCGGTGTCGCATTTCAAAGACCAAATGCCGCCTTGTAAGACCCTGATATCAACATAAACATGGAACAACAAAAACAACAACATCATACAGCTGACTCGTCGGTCTATTTTTCGTCACCGCAGCGTATATAAAAAGTTTCTAGATATTGTACCTTCCTTTGAGCTTGCCGCTGTTTTTTTTTAAATCGTGTTACGTGGTTATGTTATATCGTGTGGTGTAAATTTTCTGAACTACCTAGACTTAAGAAGTAAATTATTGTCCATTGTGACAACCTGCGAACACGTACTTGCTTGTACACTGAAGATAAACAGAGAAACACTGTCTGAAACAATAAATTTAAAAACTAAAAATATATTAAAACTGTACCATCAAAGAAATCTAACTTCATGATTGCATATGTAGAACATTCAACGGTAAATAAAGAGCTCCAGTTAATACTACTTTTTGTCCACACACACACAGTAACAGGTTCCATTGTGGTGTCATGTTTTCCCTTTTTACAAAACGTATTTCAAAGTTACACACCAAAGAAAACTCTAAACTGGCTTTCGGGAAACTGACAAAAACTCCGACCTCTGCAAGGTCTTGCTGAAAATTTTGTTGAATGCTCTGTTAGCTACCGAATGCACGTAATCACAAGCTGTAACCACAGTGCCTCCAAAATTACCGATCTGTTAAATCATAAAGTACTTTAAGTAGCGACAACGAAAACTTACAATACGAGTAGATGGACGCTGTTTAACATTATTTAGTAGAGGCGTGTGCACGAGGCCTGCCAATACTGACTGCAGTGGCGACGAATTCTTTCTACGTTCTAATGAATCCGGTTCACATGAAGAACCTTTCTTTTTTAATCTGCATTGGATTTGAGATACGCCATTAGATGAAATGATCGATGTTGTTGAGTTGACTTCACTGTATCCAGCATCATCGTGGTAATTTTGTTTTTGACCTCGCCAATTGGCATTCGGATCCGTTAAAGTCATGACGGCTGATTTGTGTTACATGTATTTTCAGTGGACTGCTACTTAATCTAAATGAGGGATAGACAATTAAAAGCAGCAGTGGTGGTCAACCTGCAGCATGGTGCAATTGGTGGCAGCAGTGCAGCAAGCAGCAGCAGCAATCGCATCAGACAACCAGAAACAACTTTTCAAATAACTATGCAATATAAAATTTTATTCAGTTTTGTGCAATGCGCGTGACATTATTAATTTTGAAGACTAATTAAGAAATGTTGAAGGACAAGGACAAAGCGTTTGTGGGCATGTTTAAACAAGCGTTTCAAGAAGGCATTCAACGCCTGCGGGGACATTATTTTCAGCTCACTTAACTTTCGTCTTACCTCGCGCTCTCTACGCAGCGCAAATCAGAAATAGAATTGAAATTCTATTAAACACGTCGCAGAAGCAAATTCTTCAAAGGATTAAACAACAGTTTTAGTCTTTTTAAACAACAGTATCGGTTAACAGCATTCTTGCATGCATTGACTACATATCTTAACATGTAAACATGTCTTAACACCAGTCAACGACAGTAAACTCGAAGTAAACATTCTCACGTGTGCCCACATGCAATGTATGCACGGCCACCAATGTTCTCTCACTGTGGGTGGCAAATGGGAAACGTGCTGTTGAGCAAACTTGATGAAACTGAAGGTTCTGAGAACAAATCTCCAACGTTGTTGCATTTCGACTTAATCATCGTTCTTTGTAGTTGACAAAGAATCCCATTAGTGAATAATGAATAAATTAGGTCTCCCGTGAAGAAGCTCAAAATGAACATCGAACAATAGCGCGTTTCCGCCTAACGGTCTAGCCGCCAATGTCACACGTTTATTCGCACTCACTCAAATTGTGTGGTGGACGTGAAAGCGACAACGATGAGCTAAATCACCGGTACCAATTTCCGTTTGTTGCTTCACGCTACGGATGTTTGTTTCCACATATTCTGTTGTAGCAACTGATTTGTTTCTATTGTTGACTGAAAATATGCACAGATACGCATATTTTGTTTCCGTTATCGTCACAAAAGTGACACAGGTCACTGAACAAAGTGGACAACTTGTGCAAAGGCCCCCTGTTTGTTGTCAAGATCATTGTGATACATAACTGTGACCGGACGCTCAACGGATAAAAACAAAAATAGGGAAATGCTTGAGAGTGACTACATTATTTACTATTGTTTGCTTTTGGAAGTAAATAATAGAGCGCTAAATTGTGACATATTGTTAGGGCGTGGCATATCGTTCATTTGATTGCTTTTTAAAAAACCATTGTCCACTTTATTATCACCAGCTGCGTAAAGCTGCGCTTTTCATAAGAATTGAACACCACTTGCGGTCACTTATGCTAAAGGTCAAGAAGCAAATAAGACTTCAAATCGAGCTCACCTCATATTCCATTTGTAACAACGGAGCATGTTGTAAACTGTCATCAGCACACGCTCGGTCGCTCGCATCAATGCATCGGTTATCAACGACGTGCATCAAAAATGGCTGTATGTGATCAAGTGACGCTGGAAATCTGAAAGCCACAACATCATTTGTGCATTTAAAAAATTAAGAAATGTATGTACCTGTATAATAGTGATGTGCATGTCGTAGTTCAAAAAATGGGGTTGCAACGATCCGAAAGAATGATCTCAACAAAAATTACGGTAATCGCAAGAAACATTTTACATGTACAGTACGAAGCAGCATTCAAAAACCAATAAATAACTTTTTAAATAATGTTATTTCAACTACTACACAGCGTTCATAAACCACCACATGAATATAGGCTGTCCTTTCCAAATCGAATAATATGAGTGATAATCTAATCGATTATCAGGTTATTTACTACAACGAACACGTACATAGTAAAGTTAAATGATGGTTTTCAAAAATCATTTCCTCAGTGAGCAAAACAGAGAATAGTTCAAAATAAATTAAAATATTTTTAAAATTGAAAGCCATATGTATGTGTGCTGTGCATTAACAACATAACGAATAATATTAAATGGCAAAATATACAGTCCGGACTAAAAAAACATGAACACATATTAAGGGACAGGACAGCAATGTTCAAGCATAGTAAACACAAGAGTTCATTTGCTGCAGTCAAAATATCGGAAGTACAAAGTTTATGCCACTGAAAAATGGAAGATATGACCCGGATTGTAACATATGTGGTCTGAAGGGCCAGACCATAACCGGGCCATCACACTCCAACAGTTGTCCACCACTCAGGGTGGTCTGTTCTGTGATCTCCGCTCTCCGATACACTGTGTTGTTTGATATTTTGATTTATGGCGTCATCAAGCAGCTTTATGCTTTATAATATTAGGCACACACAGATACTTGAATACGTTAACAACGTGGCCTTGAAAGGTTGCAAAAATTTGAGGCATTTTGTTTTGCAGCATAAACATTTCATAACTTGATACGCATCTGCAAGATTTTAAAACAATTTTTACCAGGTCGTTTTTAGCAAAAAATGACACAACAAAGAATCAGTTGCTTCCAGGCGATACAGATTAAGCCATAACACACATCAAACCTTAATTTAACGGATGGCTATGCCAACAACAAGCGTCAAGAATATCAGGTGCGCATACCACATCAAAAAACCAAAAAAACATAAAGGTGTTGTTTACGAAGAGAAGAAGCGAATAATAACTAATTGGTCTAAATAGTTAAATTGACACAAGATGTAAACATTTGGTCGTGTTGAGTTAAGCTTGATGCACATATACGTTCAAAAAAAGTAGATATATGGAACCAAAATACATGGCTTCCGTTTCAATGTCAACAAAACAAAAACGTCACCTCAGCACTAAAAACAAATTATGTTAAAAACATATTAAAAATTGCCAAATTTATATATTGTTTTACCACAATTTACTTAACAATTTATTTCACGTCTAGAGTTTGGAAGGAATTTTTTTGGATGATTGGAAACAAAAACCTTTCACACAGGTGTCAGAGTGTAATAATATACAACCATTTATCGGCTACACTGTGCAACCTACACACAACACAGGCCACCTGTTACCCGAAACAAATACCGATTTTTACAAATTTTCATTGTATGACAAAATGAAAAAAAAATTGAAACAGGAGTCGAGGTTATTTTTCAATGCTCAGGTCACAGAACCGGCAAATGTATGGTGAATGATGTTTAACACCAGTCTTCCTTACGCACAAAAAAATACGGCCAGGGGCACCAATAACAAATTTAAATTCTAGCATTTGGAGTTTGGGGATGCTCATCAAACCCGACAGGCGCGGTATTTCTTTTGACGACATTAAAATTAAGCAACAGAACCAGGTGTGCTTCTTGAACAAAGACTCATGTACGTACATGTACCAACCGAATCAAGTTTTCACCATCACTACCAAGTTAGTAGAAACTGCGAATGTTTCAGACAAAATACAGTATTTTCATGTAACATATAACATCCCATGAATGCCAGTGTACCTATACCTAACTTTCCAGCAGTGGCTCATTTCAATTCTGAAAGTTACACTTGCAACGTAACTGGAAGCACAAGGAAAAATGTCTTACACTTTAGTTAAATGTGGGAACTACATAGCGCGTTAAGCACAGAAAAGTTATCATACATAATGCAGAACATCCGTCGCAACATATTGCGGAAAAGAATACAACGAAGAACAAAAGCCATTAGAGACCATGTCATGCTAAGTTCGAAAGTAAGCAAACAATTTTTATCATTTTCAGTTTTTAGGAAATTCGAAGATGATGCCACAACTCATAAATTCAAATACATAGCCGTTATTTTTTTACAATTACTTGTCCAAAAACCAAAAAAGTAACAGAAATGAAATGGGTTAAAGCTTTTAAAGAAAATGGGCAAAAAAATTGACGTTGAAAGATTTTGCTGCTCATTATTTTCTATCAACTTCCTTTCGACGCTTTTGTCAAAGCATTTTTACAAATGCTGCTTTCATAGCCTAGGGGTCCAGTTGTCGCATACTAAATGAGATGGAGAAGTGGCAAAAAGTAGCTTTTAAAAAGAGAAGTGCGGCCAACAGTGAGCAAGTCATCAATCAAAATATGAAGATTTCTGCGCGATTATGGTACGTGTAATATTGACAACTGCGAAAATATATTGCCATAAGAACTAAACAGATTACAGTATGCAGCCTGTCAAAGCGCTACGAGCGCGCAGCTGCTCAACCTAGAATATTTAATTTATTGAGTGTACATAATTAGATACCATTCACCTTGCTGACTCGCAGACAATGTTTCTCCTACTTTAACAAGCATATGAAACACGAATATATCTAGATACGTAGTATGGTTCTGTGATCCAAAGTTCGTATGTTGACCCGTTGACTGATAAATCAAAAATTATAAAGGAGTTTGAAATTATCTTTAAAAAAGCAATTAAAAAGGCAGCTCTTCAACAATTGATGGTCAATAGCTATTTCAATTCTAGCAAATGGTGTTGAATAAAAATGACTGTACTTGCAATTTAAAAAAGACATGAAAACACTAAACAATGAAAAAAGTAAGCAAAATAAGCACAAACCGTTTCACAGTTGACGAGTGCCCAGGCGATTGTTGGGATACAACAGCGCATTCCAACCGACTCTTAATGTCAACATCACCGCTGTTGAGCGACTGTTCTGTAGTTGCAAGCACTGGCTCTGTTTGCGTGGCACAGCTGACGTGACTTGCGGCAGAAATTGGTCTTTGTTGAGTTTGCCTTTGCACTGAAAAAGACTGATTCCGGCTCCAGGACGATGATGAAGATGGCTGACGCATGATCACTGGAGAGTTAGTAAGCGCTCTTTCTCGGACACAATCTCGTTCGGACGAAGAGAAGTCACGCACACTGCTGTACATTGGCAAAGGTGATGTGGATATCTTGCACCGAGAGGTTACACGAATTGGAGTCAGCACGCAGCTTGCTTGGGAACTTCGGATAACGGAGTTGAACTGAACATCATACGATGACGGCAGCTGCAAAATACAGGGTGAGCCAAAAAAGGTTGCAAATTCAAAATGCTCTCACTGGCTTGTGCTGAGACCTTTATGACTTAAAATTTGGAACACTGTTAGAACATTTCGGGAGTTTTTTGTGGTGTAAATTTTTATTGGTTTACACGTTTCAGTTCATTTTTGCAGTGTAATTTTTTAAATAGCAATTTTTGACTCAAAAACTGAAAACGGAAGTGCATTTTTCACTGCAGAAAACATCAGTCTGCTATGGTGAAAAAACAGAGTGGCAATTGTTTAAATAAAAAAAAAGAAAAACAATTTTCATTTGAAAAGATAAATTTGCATCTGTTCTGAGCAGAACTGCTCACGCACACTCAGACTCGAGTGAAACATCAAAGTCATCAAAGACTGTTCAAATGGAATTTGGCGTTCGTCACCTACAGGCTACTATGTGAGTTTTGCTTTATTCATGTTTTGTTGTGTTGTGAACACTCGGGTTGTCACCAAAGTTCATTATTTTGTATTTGTTACAGCTAAATCAACCGTTTGCATTCCACAACAATATCGACTTTTGTTTTCAAGATATTCTGCTGTAGTAAGTGATAGGGGTCAATAATTTGGTCAGAAAAACCTCTCAAAGTGTTCTAACAGTGTTCCAGTTTTTAGCTCGAAACATCTCAGCACAAACCAGTGAGAGCATTTTGAAGTTGGAACCTTTTTGGCTTACCCTGTAGTAAAATAAACAGAACACTGTGTGAAACAGCTAAACATATATGCACTGATTTTTTAGCGAAACATCGAAAACGAAATTTTTAGCCCTGAGCACCGACCAGATTGTGGCAAAACTTTGAACGTGAGTACGGCGGCAGTGCATAGAATGTACCACGCACTAGGAGAAGCGGCATCTCTGTTAGAGCAAAAAGCAAAGAACAAACATTGACACGAACACGATGGATAAACATTGGCGCACTCAGGGTTGAAAGAAAGATGCTGTCTCGGCATAAATGAAAAACATACGAAATCCTCCGTGGTCAGCATTACGTTGTAGTCGCCATAACTCATTTTGAAAAACTGCGTTTCTTGCAACGTTCAATTTTTATCGAGTGAGAAATTCGACAATCAGAATAAAAATAATCTATCAAAAAACAGTGAATTTAGTAGTAAGACTACATATGTGGTGTATACATAGTGGCTAGACTACATATGCACATACGATACACATGTACAGGGTGATCAACGTTGACGTTAAAAATTGACGTTTTTTTCTGATCACCCTGTACATGCACGACTCGGTTATTTCGTGAAGGTGTGTACTGTGTACCACCAGCAAAACTAAAACTCATTCAGTAAGTTAAGAAAAGTACAAGAAAAATAAGAAAACAAGAAAAATTTGTTTCATAGCCATGTTGCTTAAAGATTAGGACGTATCCCTCGCAATTTCAACTCTTTTATGAACTAAACTCACTGATAAAAGCCTTGCATCAGAAGCAAGCAATGCAGGTTTTTTTAGACACGTGCAAGTCTGGGGCAAAATCAAAAGACCAACTTTAAAGCGTAGTTTGTTTGTTTGCGGGTGTCGGCAGGATGAGCGCAGCAGCGTGATTGATTACATTGAAAATGGATGGTGACACGGCGGTGTTTCTTATTAAAACACCGTAATTTATTTAAACTAAAAATTGCATCTTTCTTAACTGCGGTTTCCGTCTTATCCATGCTGAACCTTGAAAACAACAGTTTCTACTCTGTCCGCTGACGAAGACAGCGTTCGACAAAATTTTTCTTCATTTCTATTCCGGCAGTTTTTTGTTTTGTTTTCACTTGTTTCCTCTTTTTAAAATTGAGGCGCGCCTTGACACAGTGGAACTGCATGATTCGTGGAATTTGATGAATCAAAAGTTATAGTGTACAATATAAAACGCTGACAAAAGTTTTTCGATGAATATGTGTTTTGTTATAAAGTCATCTCAAAAGTGAGCAGGATTAGTAGCAAAATAAATATGCCGTTGCAGTAACGTGCATCACTAATAGCGGTAATAAACTATCGACACATCATCACCATTGCGTACGCGTTCAAAAACCGCATTTTCATGCAATCACAGGTCAGTCACAGCACAGGCTGTAGTTTAAAATACTATCATGCACTTTTGTGTGCATTGCAATTTCTCGGGCTGTTTCGTCGATAATCAAATTGTTTTACAATCAAAAAAGTGACACAATCTCTTTTGAGCGGCGGCGCAAGAAAGAATAATGTTTCCTTGTCATGCTCGGAGTAGAAGGAAACATGTTTAAAATAAACGATATCATTCGCACTTTTTTATCAAGGGCATCATGCAGTCAGAAACTGGGCACTCCGTCGTGATCGCACGGTTTACCTTTGTACGCGCTAAGTTGCAGAAAATCCTAACCTTTCGGCGGAAAAGATGTGCTACTAGAATCTGATCGTATAGAACTATAGATACAATAACAACACGCGAGCGGACACAAAAAATGTGCCAAACAAGACAATATATATATAGGGCATCAGTGAAAACAAAAAAATAAGCAATGCAAGCTGTGGTGATTTTAAGTCAGGGCATTTGACTAACGATTATGTTTCGAAATTGCAACAAGTGCGTAGCTTGCCAGTTGATGGTTGAGTAGAGTAATGCCGTCAATGATTGCCGGCATAGTTAAGTGGCGCACAAAAATCACCATTGGCCCCAATGCAAAACGTTGACAAAAACAGCATTTTAAAAACAATGAGCGCCCCAAAATCACTCGCGCCAGACTATTTCCACATTAGTACACTGGCCTATTTCACACAAAGAATATTCCACTTGCATAACATTTTGAACCCATAAAACAAACTGCTCAAAAGGAGAAACTAACAGGCCTCATTATGACAACCATTTTCTCAGACTAACAATGAGAGGATTTCAGTTGACGTCACAAAGAGCAATAAATACATACACAACAAATACCGGAACCTGATAAACTCTAAGCATGAAATAAATTGAAAATAACAGTTTTGGTTCAGAAAATGCAGCGACAAATAATTTTCTTAATATTCGGTATCAAAAACGAGTACTGGCTATGCACACGTTGGTGCGCAACGAGACAACAGGTGTGGGAGACGCGCCAAAATTTACAGTTTGCACAAAAAATGCCAACGCTACCCCGGAACCAACATTCTGTGGGTGAAGACAGAAGGTGGAAACGGCCAACGGAGTCGACGCACGAAAACACGAAATAGCGTGAATGGATACTCGACGACAACACATGTCTGCACTATACCTAAAGATAGTGTTGCTTATCTTTGCCGCGAAATCTAAAATTAATACAACAGTAAACCGGGTGTATCAAGTTTAAAATATCAGATAGTCTTGGCCGTCGGTTGAAAAGCATCAAATAATTGAACATTTTGCCAGCCGACATTCTCGTTTGGCTTATGTTCTATGTTTTGGCTTATATAAGTTCAGGCTGTTGCAAACGTCAAGTGATAAGATAGAATTTGCGCACATGAAAGGTGGATGAAGTACTCACTTGTCGCTGGTAAAAAGCCAACCCAATCGTATTCACTCAAGCAACAACTCAAACGAATAAACTGAAAAAGTATTCTGAATAATAAGCGCCAGCATTCTAAACGACTACAGACAGAAAAAAACAGCATTGAAGCCAAAACAGCCTTCCGCATTGAATTTATTTATTTTTCACACCAAAAACGTTCAGTCAGTCCTGTGATCATGGTTTTGTAATGCCACCCAAGTTGCCTAGCACAACAAGACATGCTGCGAAACTTTAACATTTGCTTTGATTTTAACCGCAGATCGTCTACTAGTACTGCATAAAGGCTCAGAAAAACCGCAATTGCAAATCCAGCAAAATGTGGCGCCACGAAAACCGATGAACTGAATAAAATTTTCATAGCCTAACCATGCCAACATAATCCCAAAAAATATCAAACAACTACTAAAATCCAAAATCAAGCACCAGCGAACATCCAGAGTGCTGCAAATCCACCATTTCTTGCAACATAATGACATCGTTGTTGCCATTTTCTGAAACAACTAGACAAGTATCACTAAAACCTTTTTGCGTCACCGAAGAAAACCCGAACAAGCACTAAGAGCGTCGAATTGCTTTATGTGCATTTGGATTGCGCTAGCAGTCGAGCTAGGAATCAGTAAGCACCGGTAAAAACAAAACCTGTCAGTTGCACTATGCACACTTCAGATTGCAAGAGGAGCGGCGAAAATGGACTAAGCGTCTGTTTGGCGGACTGTAATGGTCGACCAACGAGGGTCGGAAGAAAGCGGATTGCTGTACATTTCAGAGTGTACGTTATAAACATGCAAAACACGACTCGTGATGCCAAAGAAGGCAGACCTCTACTCAAACAAAAATATGATGCTAAGATACTCAGGAGTTGCAAACCTAAGAACACTGTGCGAGAGCGATATGCGCTTGGTATAGTTGTGGTTTCTGACTGATCCGTATGTTGGAGCGCGGCGGTCCAAATCTAGCATACGGAAGCACATCTTGATGCTCCACAAGGCCATCAGCTTGTGCATACATATGGCACCCTCTCATGGGAGCAATCTGATAGCGCCCAGCGTGTCTCGCTTTAACCATGCTAATAATCGCCGCTTAGTTTAACATCAGCCGAGTGCGGTGTGGTCGTGCTTTACTGCGACTTTATTTCGCATATGTCAAACGCGCCTGGCGAACATGACTGCCAACAATACAAAAGTGCGAGAACTGTTTTCTACCCATCACAAGTCACTGCAGAATTTTGCAAAAGATGTAAACGCATGAGCATGTACTAAAAATGAAAGATGGAATGACGCCGTCACAACATCGTGGGAAGTCGCGGTTGATTTATACAAAATGCAATGGACAACTTTTGGAGGCGAGAGAACGCGCGCAAAGTAATCTACTGATCATGCTATACATTTGTAAAGCAGATACATAGAAGTGCGACCAGCAGTGTTCCTTTCCTGAGGATCAACTTTGCACCAGAAATAATAACGAGTGCTTGAAAATCGTCGCAAACCGTTAAAAAATATGAATGATATGACAAAAAATTGCCGTCAGCAGCTCAAGGATGTCGTGAAACGAAAGTCGTACAGATTTTATGCACACAAACAGCGTGGAAAATATTTTGGGAAGTGAAAAACGCAAGGATTTCAATCAGTAAAGTGAGCCAAACAGCAATGAATAACCCTTCACTTAGTTCACTTGTCAGCACTAGCACTGCTGCAAATTTTAGTACCAACTGTTGCGGCGAGTACTTCACAGAACAATCAAAGCTTTGGAATTTTATGTTTGAATACACTATAAATTAAGAAGTACGAAAACTCCAAGTCTTATTATACGGCTTAAGAAGCATCACCCTGTTTTGGATAAGCGCTTTTGGGCATATGGACGCTGTGCACAATGTATTTTCACCAGAAAACTCACATTTTTGTCATATAATATATGAACAGAACAATTAAAAAAAACAGAAGCGACGCGAAAATATATTATACGGAAAACGCAGCTCAAAAGAAACGTGTGTGAAAAATTAACAATACATGTGGTAACTACATAACAAACATTTAGAAATTACGCTCCACAGAAGGTCAAGTTGAGCATCGCATGATAAAGTTTTAACTTATATACAATGTAGATTAAAATCCTGTAGCATTAAAAAAACAGGTGTTGGAACACAAAACTATAAGAACAATTTATCGACATTCATTTGAACCTGTTGGCCTTAAAATATTTGGAATTTTTAAACTTCTACTGTTTCAGTAAACTGCTGCTGCATAGTAACGCTGAAGCACAGAAACTCAATGACACATCATAATATAAATCAGTTGCGCAGAATAGCATCCTTCAATCACAAAATGACAATTTACGGTTGGACAACTAAAAAATGAACAACGAATACCGAACAGTCATACACACAGGGTCGACACACAGTTCAAAATTATGTACCCTAAAGTAGCTGCCATTAAAAAAAATCAACAAAATGACATAAAAATTGAAAAGAGTGTAAATATGTGTGTGACATATTTTTCTTCGATGACATAGAAAGAAATGTTGTTGTTGTTGATACAAATAGACATGTTGATAGAAACATATATCTATTGGGTTAAAAGTTCAGCTCAAACGATGCTTCGCAGAGCAAATGGCTTAACGGTAACAGCTTAAAAAACTAATGTCGGAAATCTTCATTTTCGCAAGTTTTGTTTATTTTAATCGGCCATTTTGTCAGTTTTTACGTTGTCCAATGATTACCTCGATTATTTCAGCAGTTTTTATTATTTTTTTATTTTTCGAAATGCAGAATTTAAAAATTCATATTATCTTTCTTATAAAACGTGTCCCAAACATGCGTCTGCACGCACAGATAGAGAAGTTGACTGTGTGGCAATTTGAAATCAGCAAAATTCAACGTATTCTGACGGCAGATTTATGCAAGCACAATTGAGAAAAAACTAATTAGAATTTTTATCACCAAATAAATTTATTTTATTTCATATTCAAATTACAGGCGCAAAATAGCTTTTCTGCTGTGCGGCTTTTCTAAACATCATTCAACATTACTCCAGCTCCTTCGCACGAAAAGATAAAATTTCATATAAAAAAGGGACGATTTTCGATAAAATTTTTGAAACTGATGCCGTTTGCGCTGCAAAGCATCATTTAAGCTGACATTTTAAAACATAAAATTTTTACTTTACCAACCATGCTTCACTTTTGGTATTATCTTTTAGTTTGGTCCCGCGACTCAATGCGCGCATAGATAGGTAAGCAGTTGCATGCACGACGCGGGAATTCAAAATTGGTAAAGTGATTCGGGTCCTCTAAATAGGGCCGGGTCACTTAGGCTGTCTTGAATTGCCACATAAAGATTGAAACTGGTTTCCTTTCCGTGTCTGCAAACGCATTCCGTCGCAGAACCAAAAAAATCATAATAGTATCAGATATTCTGCTGATTTTTTCAATGGTTGACCTTTAAAACAGTGTGCACATACTTTTCAGTTACCCTGTACATACATGGAGTTCAATGGTTGAATTAAACACTTGTTAGCGAAAATGATGATTTACTTACATAGCTGCGTGACTCACAACAGGCACAACTTTTACAAGATTCTAAAAGTCACATAATTCTGTGAAATAAATCGTTCGTTTGTCAGCCACACCATCCTGATCGGTCAGATTACGTTCAAAGAGACTAAAAATCAGATAATAGAAAAAAAAATCGCTGAGTGGTTCTAAACAACAATAACAACAACAAAAAACAAAGTTTTCACAACGAGTATTAATTTAAAATGTTTATGCACATGCGATGAATTACACACATGCTAAATCAGTGAAGACTAATAAAATTGCTGTTTGACTGATCATCTGTGATGTTTAAACCAACAAGAGAAATGGCGAGAAAACATGGCGAACAGCGGGTGTACATGTTCGCACGTTCGCATGATTGAATATTTAACGTGCGGCAAAGCAGTGAAGAAAACAAGCAACCTTGACCGATTCTTTCAATGGCCGTGGTGACAGAACACAAAACACTAAACTTATATAATCAAACCGAAAATACATTCAACTTACAAATTGCCTGGTTACGTTCTCTGATTAGATTCGGCGCGGAAGGGAAATTCTAAATTACCGTATTACCCCCAATAAACCCCCATGGGGGATTAATACTTCAGCGACTTTTAGGGGTGGGGGTTTATTGGTGGGGGGGGATTATTGGTGGGGGGGGGGTTTATTTACAAAAAATTCTAGGGGTGGGGTTTTGTTGAAAAATGGCAAAAATACCTTGCATGGCAGGCAAGAAAGTCGCAGAAACTTCTACTTTTCACAGAGATTTCCTTTTGTAACAGCCTTTTGTAATGAAATTACCATTAACTCATCCATTTGGGGCCTTTGGTAGCACAATTTCACCAATGTCACTGCATTCAGCCACTGAATTCGCTGGGTATGTGTTTCAAACAGGTTTCCAAACAACTGTGCACAATAAATCGAGATAAAACTGGATTAAAAACTATATTTTTGTTATTTTTAACTTTTGCATGAAATATTTTGAAAATTAATTTTGAACAAAAACGAGATAAAGCTGGACTAAAAAGCTATAAATAAAAAAAAATTATCATCGTATTAGACCAGTTCATTTTCTTTCCATTACACAAAGCGTGGACCTTCAAAAACAAAAATCGTTAAAACCAAAAAATCCTGAAAAATAAAAATCAGAACGCAAACTTTTAAATTTTAACTCGCCTTGCAATAAATGAAAATTCGAACAGCCAGTCAGAGAAGTTTGTACGTAAGTTCTACTGTTCTAGGACATTCGATGTAAAGTAAGGATGCTGCACACCGCATCGACCACACACAAAACAAGATAAAAGGCCAGTTAACAAAATAATGAGAAGCACAAGCACGTGAAGCAAAAGGCGAACTGAACCTGGTACGAACAAGTTCATGTACATATATCGCACTCGGTTAGATACAGGCAGATCAAAAAAAATCGTCTTTTTTCAGTTTCTATCGACGAAAGTAAAAAAGACCAGAATCAACGAATAATGGAATAAATAAGCCAGGCCAAACATAAAATGTTGGTGCATTTTCACTGGAGCCAGACGGCTTGCGTAATGGGTGTGACCGACACAACGTATTACAGCCTAGACACACATGCGGAACGCACTTTCCACATCTATGGTTTGTTTCCATTATATAGTATAATAATACGCGAATACGTGAATGCAGCGGCCTATCTCTTTGATCTACCTCCGTGACTACGGCGGAAGCAGGATATTAGAAAAATTTACAACCGCGCTAGAAATTATTTCATTCAAATTCTGATTATATACACGAGCGACACACCATAACTAGTTGAGCACGTGAAGTGAAATACCTTCTAAGGCTAAGGCAAATAAACGGACAATCTATAGCCGATCACAACGCTCATACTGCACAGGCGAACGACGGACTGACGCTGGCACAATGCTGAACAAGTGCAAAATAGATACAGGAGTGCCACCTCATAATCCGGTCATTGAAAATATTGGCTGAATAGTCTGTTTTTTAATTTCAAGGCTTTGCGTTATTATGATGCACCAATCGCCCTTACTGAAAAAAACGACTTAGCATAAATACATACTGTGTTAGACGTTATATTACATGTGTAATGAAAAACGAATGAAAACAGAGTGATTAGCATCCGAAAATGATAGACAACCAAAAAAGCGCATGCAACGCTTCCGGAGTTTGACCCCCTATTTTTGTGCAGGTCGAACGAATTCGCCGCTTTTTTATTAGCACATAAATTCAAGGAAAACTAACAAGCCCAAAACACAAAACGAAAATTCGCAATTTTACTAACTACGTTAAACGAAGAATCGAAACAATTTTATGTGGAGAGGGTGGGCAAAACTAAAATGACTCGCTCTTGTTTCAAAACGTTGCTAACTATTTATATGTTAGCAGTTGAATCGAAAATGCACGGATCTAAATAGCTTTGAGGAGCATAACTCAATAAAACCAAAACAAAAAAATAACAAATAACTGCAAATTTAGAATTGAGTTTTAACGGTGTGCATGGATATTTTTTCACACGTTTGTTTGAAAAACGCTAACAATGTTATGAAATACATACGATGGAACGACCTTATGCACAACAACTGCTCAGTTTGAAGGTGAGTTTTAACTTGCCATATGGCAAATGTAGTTGCTGAAAGTGTCATCAGTTAACCAGACGATTACATCAGTAGTCCCATCGGGTTTTTACTTCAGTGAAACAACGATCAATCAGCAGGTTGGAGACAAACGATATCATCGAATTAACCAAACAACGCTCATTTCTATCACCACAGCAATCCAATGCACATAAAACAAAACAATCAAACGAAAACGCTCCTGTTTCCGTCTTGTAATTTAAAAAAATGTGTGGTCATAGTTATATTCTTGCACTTCACATAATTTGAAAAAAATTGGCTCTAATTTTACACTAATTCAAAACGACAAATGCACCTTAGTTCGATTCCGACAAATTTGATCCGCACACAATTGAATCTGATCTGATCTGTAAATGGTAACCAAACCACCTGTGTATGAAATGTATAAGATGACAATGGAAATTATGTACCTACAAACTTTAATTACGAGCTTATTCAAGGGAACCTTAAAATTGTTTTTTGGGTAGTTTGCACCTGAAAATCAGATCAATTGAAAAATCGCAACGGATTTTGCAAGGCAAATTCTATTTAGCAGAAGATTATATGGCTCCTTTCTACACTAAAAAATCGCTTGTGGCCTTGTGCATTTGATTCGCATGACGTGAGCAAATCATCACTGCTTACTTACTTACAGGATGGTACAGAGTTATATGGATGTATTTTCATTTGCCCCGAGAAAGTGACAAACGTTCAAAATGGAGTCGAAACTTAAAAAGGTACAGGTACTCTAAAAAGTTGGACATTTTGTTTTCCAGTTTAAAATTTTATATCCATTAAGCTTCTGCTATCTGGGAGCCGTTAAATTAGAAAATGTTGAAATTTGATTAGCTTTCTCTCTTGACCTTTGGTGTTTTACAGTCATCTACGTAATCTCAGTTTTTAATTATTATAATTTTTGGGAGCATGAAATTTAAAAAAATCGCTAAAATGTTTTGAACAACAGTTCTTGTCATGAATATTGTTAACAAATTCACCGCTGTCAGGCGAACGTCGCAGGAAGCCGACATGCTATTTGTTTTAAATTTGTTACCAAATGTTTTACAGCTACTTGCTTCTGAATAAAACAGTGTTAGCAATGATGAACACTTTTTAGCAGCTTTGCTGAAGTATTTCCAAGATTTGTTTGTTTATTAGTTTCAATAACAAAAACTCAATATTCCCTTTTTAAAACCCCCGGTGAATAAAATCAAAAACTCGGTGAAAAAAACGTGTTTTGGCTTTTTTCAAACACCAGTGCCAGTTAAAAACCGATGATCAACCGCACATAAAATTTTTCGCAGATAAACAAAATATTCATTCATAATATTCATTCAAAAGTTCCATTCACCAATATTACGTATGATTTCTAACCGAATAAAATGTGTCCATAATTCTGGACCACCTGTACCAATCCTACACACTACTTACTCTTGCATGACCAAATCAACTGATTGCATATTGTTTCAAGTACGCACATGTGCATGTATGTGTGCAAACAAAACCAGCAAGTGTTAAGGAAATGAAAACTATTCGAATTTCAGGTCAGGAAACCCAATTTTTTTGTCATTGAACAAATTTTTCGGCATAAAAAAGATTAAATGGCGCCGTCCTGTAACACAATTTAACACAATCTAATGAAGTAGGATACATGTGTTCCTAATGGCTGCAGCTCGAAAGCATGTAAAAACTTGAATTGAGCATAAAAGCGGATTTGAACAGCACAGCGCAACTTTTTTCACTTGAGCCACGATACAATATAACTGGAACTGGAAATCTAACATTAGCAAAACTAACTTTTAAGCATTACCAAAGGGCATATACAGCACGACATTGGCACATTATTTAAGATCGAACCTTTGTTACTGGGCTCGGACTGCAGTTGTTACGCGTTTCCCGTGCGGACTTTCGGTCACAACAGCAGCAACTGAACAGACAAGAATGCCAGACAAATTCCATGTCAGTTTTAGCACCCATCAGCTGACACAACGGCCACCGATGTCGAAGGAATCCATTAATATTCAATGGGCAACCGAAGAAGACGAAAGTACAGTAATGATGGCATTTCGGAGTTTTCGCTGCTGTGAATGGTTGACGTCAGGACAACTACAGATTATAATTGCTTCCAACAACCATCGAGACGAGAGATAAATAATGCACCGCGGTGTGCATCCACGTGTGTTGACAGATGCGAAGAATATGAGGATTACAAAATGTATGTTTAGCTTCAAAATAGCATAACATACGACAAATATAGCGACAAAGGGAATATGGCACTGGTTATCATCAACACTGTAGTTGTTGTTGTCGCACGGCCATGTTGTAGTTGTTGTTGTCGCACGACGATATTGCACAACGGACTTCCGGAATTGTTCCGTGCAGTTATACATTTATGCCTGCAGTCTAAGAGCCAGGGCATAATAATGGCATACGACAGCGCATGGCGGGCGGTGTCAATAATAAATTAAAAACGCACTGCCGCGCCTGTCATGCGCAGGCATGTTCGTTTATTCAAGCCGTACACGCGCACATTTGCTGCTAAGGTACCCACAGATTCTGATGCAGAATATGATTTTAATTGCGTCTGTACTAAGCGGCACATAATTCGCCGACAGCCCAGTATGACAGTTCGCAATTTCGTTTCTACCACAAATGCAATCTTATTTAATCGGTTCCGCTATCTGCCAATAATACCACTGGTATTATCACGGTGTTCACTGATACATTTATGTGGCACGGTTTGCGAGCATATGCGCTGGTACAGCCGCATGCTATAAAACAAAAATAAAAGCAAAACAAACCCAAACAAACAAATGTTGTTATGGCGCCGTAAATCGCTGTCATTTATCACGTCCAATAAAGCGCAACGTTTGTTGCTTGATCCTTTGCACAACGGCGAATTACATGCATTTGTGAGAAATAATTTTAGCCCGCACTTTCAATTTAAAAGGTACAACAACAGCAATATAAGCAAAGCAATATCTGAGATTTTCAACAAGAATTTTACAAATTATTGTGATAAATAGTTTTCCGGTGCTACATATCCAAGACAAGATAAGACAAGACAATATTATTGGTGCAATCACAAAATTAATGCAATCACAAAAAGAGAAAATATTAAATGATGAATTATTTGTTATTCCAAGAATGTATGATTATTATAGGGAACAACCAGTTTTAACAGCGTTGTTGAGAAAACAAAAAAAAATATCAACCATCAGTTAAAACCTAACGTCATCAAAACTAACATCAGTGACAAACGAAACAACTGGAGTGAACGTGGCGGGCGCTGCTGCATTTTAGTGTCTGCATGTACGTTGAAACATAACGGCCATCCGCTTCCGCCTGATGAAAACTGTCTTTTTAATTTTCTCTGAGTACACATACAACGAGGAAAAACCGCAGAAATTGAATGGATCAGGCTGTGCTCATTATAAATAATTCTAGTATTGCGTGCGCAAAACTTCGATGCCACATGGTTGTAACAATAAATTCAACAATACATGTGCCACAAGAAGCAAGCATAAAACAACAAAATTGCGCAATTTTATTGTGAAAACTATTTCAATTTCTATTTTATTTTCAACAACAGTGATTGAAATTGAATCAATTAAAAAAAACCAAAGAAAAGGCTGAACAAACCAACAAGAATGGATAGTACGGCAACGCAGCTTTATCTTGTAAATTTAGTTGAAACATAACACAGTGAATTTGGCACTGAATAAATAACTTTATTAAATTAAAGGTCTGCAAAACTTTTTAAATAAATAGAAGAGAGAAGAGAAACCATTCTGGTAAGCTTTGTGGCTCGTAGATATGACCAGAACAAACGGAACTTTTGCGTAAACGACGTCGACTAGCATCCTTTTCGCTGAACAGGTCAGCCTTGACGATCAGCAATCTAATCTACTTGGTTTTTGTGTCATACTGCACACGATCATCTCTTACCAAAACTGAGTTTGTGTTAAAATCTTTACTACCGTAAGTTGGTTTTCTCGGTAATTTCGGGTGAATAACACATGTAAGCGAAAGTACATGTAACAAAAACTAATACCGGAAAATTCAAAGTATCATTGTATGAGTATAATCTTGGTAACTCAGCTCTGCAACAAATCTGACCAGAATTGTGAAACAAGACCGAGGCGGAATTCTCCCAGTTTTGCTCTGTTTTGTGCTGCATACGGTGTTGGTGTTCATTTTACTGAAAGTAATCGTTAATCCAATTGTATTCATCTTAACTTCTTATCAGGGAAGTAAAAAAACGACGACGATAGCAACATGATTGTGATCCGCAATTGAACCATGCAGAACTGCTGAGACATCGTTTTTTAATTGTGAAAAAAGAAAAACTGTGGGGTTGGGAAAAACGAACCTCAAATGAAGTGGAAAAAATGATGCGTCAATGGTAATTTTAAAACATAGTATTCGTGGACTCTTGTGCAGTACAAAGAAACAATTTCCGATGCACTGAACAAAACCATGATTGCCTAAAAGCGGTATAGACTTTTTAAGAATACGGTCAACTTTGGTTGTCTTGTCACAACAGATTACTGTGACAAGGCGATGGAGTGACCACGTAAGGCATATTTATACATTGCTACGTACATTATGCTCATATTTATGTGCAGCAACAAATTGATTGCCTACATGTATAATTTTTCATTCTTTTGTTTTAAATTGACTAGAATCCAAGTTGCATGACTACACAATAATTAGTTACATGTACAATAAACACACCAAAATAAAAACTAAATAAAAAAACTAAAAACTAACTAAAAACTTTTTGTACAAAATCAAAGCATAGCTTGCACAATTTGTTCGTTTTCGGTTACTTTTTCGTTCATTTACACATGAATTGGTCGGGCATGTCGAAATTCAATTCAGTCGGAATCATTCACAACTTCGCTTTCAGAAAATTTCGATTCGCGAAGCTCATTTCGATCAATCTTCCGTTTAGAATTGCGATGACTGCGCTAATTTTGATAAACGTTTACCCATCTATGTCTTAAGAGGAAGCTCTTGACTTCAACAATTTTTGGTATTCTAATTCTACTGATTGATCAGACATGTGTGTACAGTGGCTCTTGTTTACAAGACAGCAAAGACTATCATTCACAGAGACTAACATTTTGTGAAAGCAAACAAATTACGGTCCATCAATAAAGTAAAGCTAAGCGCTTTTCAAAATGCTAAGCAGCAGGCGGGGCAGACAGAGAAAAGCAAGAGGTCACGCACTTCCAACGTGCATCTGCATCCTGTTGATTAATGTTTGTGTTGATTGAAATCGGAATGTTTTACTATACCGTTTGAGTACAAAAATAATATCCCATTCGAGTACGAAAATATCATCAAGTGTGGCAGTAAAAGGTACAGTAAACGGGATTTATTGTTTTTCTTTTAGTTCTGCGATTCAAAGCGTTTGCAGACGTTGAAAGGCTGATCAGTTTGATGCGGCAATTCAAAATGGACCCAGTGACTCAGCTCAACGGCGGCTCAAAGATACAGGTCACTTTACAGTTAGACAGTAAACACTATAACATATCTAATCCAACTGATTGGTCGGTGGTTACGTGATGCATGGATTATATGCAAACCAAACTCCGCCTCTACAACAATCCATGCACAGAATGCAAGCATAAACCTAGCAGCTGGTTGAATATCTTATAGTTGAACTATAGTATTGTTGAATTCCCGCGTCAAACATGAAACTGCTAACATCTCTATGTGCGCATTGAGTCGCACCAAAATAAAATAATAATTTCATGAGAAATGTGATATGCACCTGCACAGGCTTCAAGACACAGCTTTTACGAACAAATCAACGTTCTCTCACATTTGTGAGATCGGATGGACGGGGCTACAAAAAGGAAATCTGCTTACGTCACTGTAGGAGCACATTACGTAACTGTGTGAAAATTCAAACTGCGCTTACCGTGGTTGTTGCGATCGACTACGTTACGATGAAGACAGGCAGGTCGAAAATCAACCGATGCCATGAAAATAGTTGTCGACCTAGCAATCTTTTTTGTTGGAAAAGGCACACTGCAAAAATTATACAAAAGAACTTTTAAGCAAATAAAGTTTTCAAATTCGCAGAACATCGGAATGGAACCAAGCGCTTTGCTGAAAAAAACTACGGTTTCACTGTAAAAATAAACAATGATAGAAAATTAAAAAAAAGCACCAATTACAACATTTTTGTACTTATTAAGTATGGTTTGGTTTTGGTTATTCTACTGTAACCGAAAGGTCATTTTTCAATAATGCGACGGTACAAGATACACAACAGCAACTAATCAGTGTGCTAGACTATGTACAAATAGCTCAACGATAGCAAACTGCTTCACGACATGCCAGTCTTGTAGCAAATAGGAGGTTGCAACAGTGCAGTGGCATTCACAAAGCCAACGTCTTTGTGTCTGCTTAATCAAGCGGAATTCTAGGATAGATAAGCACATACAAAGCGTTTTGGGATAATATGTTCCGCGACTCCAATCCGACAGTTTCTATGATTCACCAAGACAACACAATGAGCTAGATTCACGACACCTGTTTACTATCAAATCCGTTTCCACCCAAATTTTCGACGCTGCGTAAATTGCAACAAAGATTGACGGAGTGCAGCAACTCGTCAATCAACTACGAACGAGAACACAACTAATTGTCATTCATCGCTGTTACGCATTCTATTTTTTTGATAAAAATACGCTTTAAAGCGTACGAAGGCTTTTTTTCAAGTGGATCAATAGAAGCGTAATTAATTCAAATCACACAGCACTTGTTTCATGGAACGATGTTTTTAAGTCGGTTTTCAAACAAATTAAAAAATGAAAACTCGATAATATGGTTATTATAACAGGAAAGGATGCAAAAGGTGAGTGTAGAGCACGAAAATTGAATTTATGTTTTTTATTCATTTTCAGAATAGAAAAACGGATTACCGGTATCTATCCCCCACTATACTACTATACTTTGTGACACGCTATGAATGCTCGTTTCGTGTGCCACGGAAAATTGGTCGCAGCTGATATTGTACTCGCTGTACGACATCGAGTTTATATAGAAAACGCGCGCTGCTGAAATTCCGTCATTCATATAATGCGTGATGCGCTGTTTGCTCACCATCACTCGCCGCGCACATCAACATATCTGAGGCAAGTTATTTTGAAATTTTAGCGCGAGCGACCAATGATCCATATTATGCCGGCATCCGCTGTCCACTTCGCTTGCGAATGAGCCCGATTGATGCAGCTTACTATGAAAAATACAATACAAAAATTATCCAAACAACAGTTTTTATAACTAACAAGTATCGTTATCTGTTGAGTTGTGAAAAAAATCACCGCTGAAATCGCAAATTCAAAAACAAATGAAAAGGCTAAAAAACGTTGCAAAACTAATCTTGAAACTAAGCAAAGCAGTTGTCAGGTCTTTCAAGCCAAGCCTGAGCAGAGCAACCTTTTTTATAAAAGCACGTCGCCAGATTTTTTATTGAAAAATTCTGTTTATGGTGATTTTATATACTGCGGTATTTTCATCGGTAATTTCATTCATCAGGGATCACGAAAAATCACCATAGGTGGGATGGGTAGATACAGTGGTTAGGACTGGCGTAATTTCGCCGGGCTGGAGTTCGTCAAGCCACAATTGAACGAAAAGCAATTAGCTCATAGCTGTCCGCAACTCTTCAGGCCGCCATTAGAGGGTCGCAACTGAACACCTTCTCGAAACAAACCAAAATTCGAATTCATTAAGTTTATAAATTTTCTGCACGCATGTTACAACAGTGCAAAACAAAGCTGTATAAAATGCAAAGCGAAATGTCAAGCGACGAAATGAAAGAAGCCAAGAATTACCACCACTTTTCCAAAACACTCGTTCAGAAAAACGACAACAAAAAGAATAACATTGACCTCACTGTAATAGGACTTCTCCGTGTTTTCAAATCGATTATCCCGCAAAACGGAAACAACATTAGATAAAGCAGCGGCTGAAGTTGTGAAGCTACTCATGTGCATCTTTCTGATCCAATCTCGTCTTTCCATCGGTTAAATAAGTAAAAAAGGTACAGTAATATCGAACACGTTATCGGAAAATAGATGCGCGTCCACATGCAAAAGACAGAAAGACAGAAGGAGTGAAGTGAAACTGCATGAACAGAGGTGCCAGGTGCGTTTAGCGCGGCTGAGTGGCAGAGTTCGCAGTAGCGTTGTCTGTTGATTGTTTCGTCCAAACGCCCGTCACCTGCGTATATTTGCCATCGGCCACTGGACCGTTGTTGCCAATGGAATCGCCTGATTCGCCTGTTGTTACTGACACAATGAAGGTTAGGGTTTGAAATTTTTTTGTCTTGTTTTGTTAAATCCGGATTTCTTTCAAACTTTAAAAAGTAGATTTTTTTAAGTTGCTCTGAAAATTCAATTTTTGACATAATTTTTTTGAAAGTTCAAACCATGTTTTCCATACTTCCTTGTGTAGTATGTATGTAGCTATTTGTCTTTTTTGTCATTTTGACTGTCGTGCAGCGTTTGAGACATTTTCTTGTTCATGGACGCGCGTGCTGAAATGCGCTGCTGCGCGCCAACATGAATGAAGTGAAGCGACGTTAGCCGCTGCAGACTTTCATTTTCGGAGTCAAATGCCACAGCGGTTTGTGTACAAAATCGCCGATTGTTGCTGTCATTGACATTCTTTTGCCAAAGTTGTAGGACTTTTTGTTTGATCCTTTTACAGTTTTTCAAAATTTTCTTCTTATAATTTGAAAAAACACATCACAGACGAGTTGATGTATAATAGTATTTTTTTGTTCTCTCAAACCGTTTCTGTGTTTGAATGTTCGTTTCAGTTGTTTTGAATTAATGATACTGTGTTCGCCGTGTGAATTTCCGTCATTATTTCTTTTTTCTTCATTTCTATCAATTTAATATTACAAAATAAAATCACCAGAACAAACCAAAGCCACGACAGTAAGTGCTTTTTGTCAATGATACTTCACTCGTGAAACACGTTCTTTCAGGAAACCTGAGTCTAAATTCCATACTCATGTACATTAGGAAATCGATAACATGAGCAGCCAATATGAGCCCAGAGCTGCGGTGTGTTTTTTGATAATCGCAGAGCCACAGACAAACTGGCAAGAGCAGCAGCTATCGCCCTATTTCCTTGCTCAGTCCTGCGGTCAAAATACTCGAAGCGCTTCTACTCCCGACCCGACAGTCAACGCGCATCTCAAACCTCAGTCACACCAGCACGGATTCAGACCATTGCACATATACGGAACGTGTTACATCAGCAGCATAAAGCCAACATAATACTGAACGCGTGGCCCGACACATTTCAATTGAAATTTTAAAACCAATCCAAATTTATTTTCCAAAAAAATTATTTCAGCACATTAATTTCCTTCCCTTTTCGATTAACTTTCTGCATTTATCACAAATGAAACCGCAGAATGATTGCAAATACAGTCGGACTGGATAATTTCGGGCATTAGCTGATTGGCTGGTGTGTTACCGTAATCAGATTCAAACGCGGGCTGTTCAAATTGCATTTTGCTTTTTTTAAATTTGTAATTTTTGAGTGTTTGTGTTGATGAATGTTGGAATTTTCAATGGACAAAACTTGTTTGTGATTTATGAAATGCAGAAAAATCAAAAAAAGTAAAGTTGAAGGCGAATTATTTTTTTTCAGAAAAAAAGAACGACGACGGTGACAAATGTAAATTAAAATTTGGCCATGAAAGCTGCTGTTCTGTATTTTTAAACTGCAACAAATTGTCTATAAACAGTTCAAAGATGCAGAAGAAAACTAAAATCAGCTGTTTCCAAAGGCACAAATTCATTTTCCGAAAAAGAACGACGGCGACGGCAACAACGAGAACTAAAAATGTTGTTGTGTTTAATTTTTAATTGAAAATTTTGTTTATGATAATTTGTTTTGTGGGAAAAATTTGAAAAGCAGTTGGTTTTCAAACGAATATTCACTTTTCAAGCGTCGAGAGCGCATCACCGTCGCCGTCGTTCTTTTTTCTGAAAAAAATAAAAATTCGGCTTAAAATGTACTTTTTCGATGTTTCTGTATTTCATAAATAATAAACAATTTTTGCCCATTAAAAATCCAAACATTCATCAACACAATCACTCAAAAATTAAAAATTAAAAAAAAAACAAAGTGCAATTTGAACGGCCCGCGTTTGAATCTGATTACGGTAACGCACCAGCCAATGAGCTAATGCCCGAAATTATCCAGTCCGACTATACGTTTTAATTTTCAGACAAGCCGGTGTGGCATTTTGAGTGCGGACGTCAAATGCTGCAGCGGCTGACGCAGCACGCAGCTTCATTTCTTCATTCATGCTGGCATGCAGCAGTGCGCGCGTCCATGAACGAGCAAAATGTCTGAAACGCGGCAGCGGCTGACGCAGCGTCACTTCATGACACTTCATCATTCATGTTCGCGCGCGTGCGTCAATGGGTCTTTAAAAAGCACGGTCGATTTTCTGCAGTTCAGTTTCAAAAACTGGCAGTGGTGTTCTCATACAAATGATTCATATGAACCTCAACGCATGTCGAACCTCAAAAGTTAAGGTAACCTGGCTCCAGTAATTGACACGTTTTCAGTCAACGAATTTCAGTGACAGACCCCTGACCGAACACTGCCACAAGCTGTTATGCCACGGTTGTGCAATGTGCACCACCACTCACCAGCACAAACAGTCGGCCAACAAAGTCAACAGGCACGTTAACGAACATGAACGAAACAGCCGTGCAACAACTAGACAGAGACAAACAACACAAGGCAGACCAAAGCGACAAACAGGAAACAGATACAGATACAGCTAACCGTTGGCGATATTGTGGTCGAGTTGTTTGAGACCGTCAACATTCAGGCGTTGCTTGGTTGAGCCGAATCGTGTCAACGCAAACGCACCGACGGTCAATTGCTGGTCGCCAACACTGAGCGCCGGCACAAACAGTGGCAGGCAGCCGCATGTGTACGTTGCGCTCGCCGTGTTGTAGAACCTGGCACACGCAAACCACACACTGCTCAGTTACTTTCAGAAAACTGACTACTCTTTGAAAAGTGCAAACTGGCCTTTCGCACCTCAGGGAGTTCAGTTCAGTTTATTTACAGTCCATCTGGCTAATATATCTAACTAGCTGATTGGTTGGTTGCACACACGTTGCATTCATGTGGATGGACGGACTATTCATTTTTACTGATAACGGAAATACAATAGCAATTTATGACGATCACAAATCTTTCACAAAACACCGCTGAATCACTCTTTGGAATCGGACTGCCTGACATGCAGCAGCAACCCGACTGACTAATGCTAAAATGCTTGTTGGTATGCTTTAGGATCTTTCTGAACTCTTTGTCTGTGAAGTTTGAGGCAGGTTTCTGAATTGAGGATATTTTCCATATTTTCTTACAGAAGCTTGCAAAAATTAATTCGAAGCAACAGAAACAGTGAATCGGTTCTCTGAGCTCGTCTGTCCTTTAGTCTACTCGTTTCAATGATTGCTCAGAGAAGTTTATGTATGAACAAAATTTGAAGACACGTAAAACAGTAGCACAACTAAAAGTGAATATTTGGGAAGAAAAATGAAAAACTTGAAAAACAATGAGGCATTCGAACGAGTGCGTTTCCAAACACACTGAGCACTTGTGCACGTTTGGCTGTTGCACGCGCGTCAGATCCGCGAAATCAAGAGTTCCAACTGTCTGTTACGCTGTGGCTAACAGCGTTGATCGTTATATACGAAATTTTAACACAACAAATGAGAACCACAATGACTATAAAGTGGTGCAAATTTCAGCTTTCAGACATTGCAGTCGCGATATCGAAGCGTTTTAAAAAAAATTGACGTTTTTTTCTGATCACCCAGACAAAAAGGTGTTTGGAGAAACTGAAACATAACGAACGCACCAAGCGATTGCTTGTCGAATTGAGCAGTTGTTTTCGGCGGCCACCGAATCGCCATCACCAATGTGCGACAGTGAAGCCTTGGCTGGCGGATAGATAGCCACCAACGCACCACACTGACCAACACGGCACATCACGCTGCCCGGGTTGATCCAGAACGTCAGGTCTTCTGAAACGCACGCAAGCACTGGTCGAAAGAACTGTTCACTGGTTGGTTGGTGATTGCGCGCTGTATTCAGTACTTGTCTTTCGAACAACTAGCACGCACGGTCTCCAATCTTATTGTATTAATTAAAAGAAGCGTCATAAAAAGTAAGGCAAATCAACGCAACCCGGCCAATAGGAGCACAGTTCATCAACGTCAACTCCAACGACTTTGGCAGCAGTCTCCACTGACGGATCGCACAAATTGTTGTGGTAGAGTGTCAGCACACGACAACTGCTGCCCTGCAATTCACCGATGACGCTTTGGTTCAGTTTCTTAAACAGTGCAACAATTGATTCCACAGTGCCGAGTGAATTCGGGAGTAGGGTTGTATCCACCAAATTTGCCGGAATCCGTACCGAATACGGTCGAACCGTGTTCCGGCCGAACCGGTCGAAATTGCCGGAATCCGGACCGGAATGGCCTTTTTATGTCCAAAAACATCCATCCTTCATCACATTTTCAGAATAAAACAGCACAGACACAGTCAGCAAGACACGGCACGTGAATCAACCAAAAATTTCACCAATAACAACTGACAAAAATTCATATGACATTGCTGGTGCTCTGGGGGTACGTACACCCCACCCACCCCCTTGTCTTCGGTACTGCTCACAAAAAGGCAACTGTTTGACAGCTAGAGCTAACTGAATATGACCAACGAAGATGGCTGATTTCAAAAACCTGCTTTGTTCATCAACAACGACGGCCAAAAGATGTGCGCATTGCTGGCAGCCCCGTTTTTTAAAGTGGACGATGCTGCATATCAGTTTACCACTCAAGACAAAAATAGTGAACCAATTACCATTGAACAGAACACCAAACTAAAGCAACGCTCACTGATCACATGCCAAATGCGAACCAGTGTAGCGTTGTTTGCAAAACAGCGAAACCAATCAAACACTGAAACGAATTTGTCAAACCATTGAACAGCTCTGAAACGGAGGAATTAACTGGTGAATTCACGCTAGGGTCTCGCTCGGCTGTTCCGGCCGGATCCGGCAGATTTGCTCCGGAATCCGAACCGGATCCAATTTTAAGCGCCGTAAACCGGAATGCGGACCGGAACCGGCTTCATCTCTATTCGGGAGACTAAAATAATAAAAAACAATAGAGCGATTTCAAAACGATCACATTTATGTGGTGTGTGCGCAACCTTTGTGGGATCATACGGACACCAATTGGCCTGATACTTGAAGATGAGCACGTTGGCGAGCTGCGCGCCGAACGCGCACACGAGACGACGAGGCACCCGGTCGAACAGCGGCTGCACAATGCTCTCAACGGCTGCCTGGATCTCGGCAAACGTCACTGGCACCTGAACAAACGCAACCCCACCATGCTCACTCACTTGCGCATGGAATGCAGCACAGGGCGGAAATGGCAACCGAGCAATCGCTGCATACACAATACTGAACACAATCTAACGGGCTTGTGGAAAAAGAAACAATGAAGAAAGAAACAACAACAAAGAAACACGTGTCTGAACCAGAAACAATGAACACAAGATCATGTAGTGTTTAATCAAATTTTGGGTTCTGCAAAAAAATTACCGGTTTTTCGCACAAAAGTGTCGATAGGAGAGCAAGAAAAATCTGAAAGTTGGGACACTTTTTTAGACCCACGATGAAATTAACCGACGTAACGGCAACAACTATGCCAAATAAAAGCTTTGGCTACAACCACATTCCAGCATTGGCTGCCATCTGCTTCGACTCAATACATTGTGATCGTGTCCAACAAAAGCGCACACCGAGCCGAACCGAGAAAGATAGCCATAAATTCACAAAACGAACCTGCTGCTGACCGACAGAACTTTCGGTCAAGGCAACAGCACTGTTGTGGTCAAGTGAGTGTGAGACAACGGGTAAACTGTTGTTGCACACTGGAACAGGATGCTGCTGCTGCACTTGCACTGATTGTTGTTGAAGTTGAACAATGGACATCATGATGATGGTTGCGCACTTGTGCAGTCAGTATTGGCAATCGAATGCACAACGAAATAATTTTTAAAACGATTGCTATTGATAAAAATCAGCATTGAACCAGACCGGATGAGTGAAAGCGAAAGGGGAGCATAGTTGTTCCAGAGCCGGGGGTTGGGGGGGGGCGATGCGATATAGATAGCAGGAGCAAATTTTTCAGATAGATAGCTGGAAAATTAACGGGGGGCGCGCGCGGCGCGGGGGGGAGCATGTGACTTTGGGGGGGGGGGCTAGGGTTAGGGGAAAAAAATCCGGATTTTTTTTTTTTAAATTAAAAAAATTTAAAAAAAAAAAAATTTTTTTACAAGTTAGGTTCGTTCGAAGCGTCTCGTCGAGCTGAGTTCATCTAGACTATTTTCAGAACGATCCGGGAAACTATAAGAGCGAAAATCGTGTTTTATTGAAATTATGTCCATTTCATAGAGGGAAAGTTGCATTTTCAACAGTAAAACAGGGCAATTTTTCACGTGTACTTGAATATTGAACCGTTCTTAGTGGTTCCTCTTTAGAAAATTACCAAAATTTGACTGTGTTCAAAAATTCCTGTTTGCTGTAGCTAAGTCGGCAACCCCTGTCGACCCGGCCCCCCCCCCCCCCAAGACACTTACTTTCAGGTTCAACCAGCTATGCTATCTGCCACATGGCGAGAGCCCACTCTTCAAATCATCGTATCGAAAACACGTACCATGATTTCGCGATCACGTTGCGGGCAACTGACAGACGCAAGTTTAACACGTTAGTTTAGCTCAGCACGCAAGTTTTAACATGTGGCCATGTTATCGGGTATCTGAAAAACGGTCGTGTGATGTGGTATTAACCAACATCTCCGCTCAAATTGTTTAACAATATATCGCACAACTCCATTGTAGACCTATAACATACGCCAATCAACAAGATATCATGTTCATCTCATGGCCTACCGACTGAAAAACATGTTCTAAGTTGCAAGAAAACGATTTCTGAAACGATATTTCAATTCAGTTAAGTCATTTCAACGCTAAAAATTGACTCTAGAAGTCATCCAAATCGAAAAACATGGAGTACGTCGGTCAAAATGACCAAATAATGACATTTACCTAAGCACACAAAGAAGTTGGGAAGAAAATTTGGTTTGAACTTTCAAAAAATTATGCCATAAATCGAATTTTCAGAGCAAAGTAGAAGAAAAAATTTTCAAATTTTTTTTAAGTTTGAAAAAAAAAAATCCAATTTTTTTTTACGAAAAAAAAAATTAAAAAAAAATTTTTTTTCAAAGCCCCTAACCCTAGGGGGGGCGGTCAAAATTTTGAAATTAGATGGATAGATAGATAGCTAAAACGCTAAAAAGCTACAAAAACAGCTAAATAACGCTTAAAATACGCTACAAATCAAGTATAAACGCGTATTTTACCTAAAATTAGCGAAATTTTTAAGAATTTCAAGCAAAAATGGTCAATTTTGGTCAAAAATTGACTTATTTTATGTCTTCGAAGGCATTTTTTTTTAAATAGATAGCTGGCGGAAATTTTTTTAGATAGATAATAGCTGAGCCGAAAAAAATTCTCTGATAGAGAGAGAATGAGATAGATTCGAAATTTTTTTGGGGGGGGGGGCGGAATGCAAGCGCCTCCGGAAGCTGGAGCTTCTTTTTTAAAACGCACGCGCACCTCGCATCCGCATGCTCATGCTCATGATTAGGGTTAGGGGCTTTGAAAAAAAATTTTTTTTATTTTTTTTTTGTTTTTTTTTAATTTGGATTATTTTTTCAAACTTAAAAAAAATTGAAAATTTTTTCTTCTACTTTGCTCTGAAAATTCGATTTATGGCATAATTTTTTGAAAGTTCAAACCAAATTTTCTTCCCAACTTCTTTGTGTGCTTAGGTACATGTCATTATTTGGTCATTTTGACCGACGTACTCCATGTTTTTCGATTTGGATGACTTCTAGAGTCAATTTTTAGCGTTGAAATGACTTAACTGAATTGAAATATCGTTTCAGAAATCGTTTTCTTGCAACTTAGAACATGTTTTTTCAGTCGGTAGGCCATGAGATGAACATGATATTTTGTTGATTGGCGTATGTTATAGGTCTACAATGGAGTTGTGCGATATATTGTTAAACAATTGGAGCGGAGATGTTGGTTAATACCACATCACACGACCGTTTTTCAGATACCCGATAACATGGCCACATGTTAAAACTTGCGTGCTGAGCTAAACTAACGTGTTAAACTTGCGTCTGTCAGTTGCCCGCAACGTGATCGCGAAATCATGGTACGTGTTTTCGATACGATGATTTGAAGAGTGGGCTCTCGCCATGTGGCAGATAGCATAGCTGGTTGAACCTGAAAGTAAGTGTCTTGGGGGGGGGGGGGGGGGGCCCGGGTCGACAGGGGTTGCCGACTTAGCTACAGCAAACAGGAATTTTTGAACACAGTCAAATTTTGGTAATTTTCTAAAGAGGAACAACTAAGAACGGTTCAATATTCAAGTACACGTCGAAAATTGTCCTGTTTTACTGTTGAAAATGCAACTTTCCCTCTATGAAATGGACATAATTTCAATAAAACACGATTTTCGCTCTTATAGTTTTCCGGATCGTTCTGAAAATAGTCTAGATGAACTCAGCTCGACGAGACGCTTCGAACAAACCTAACTTGTAAAAAAATTTAAAAAAATTTTTTTTTAATTTAAAAAAAAATCCGGATTTTTTTTTTCCTAACCCTACTCATGATCCACTAGCGCGCGTGCACACGCTCCGGCCCCAACAAAAACTTGTTCAAAACGCAATTGTTCAGACATCTTCTTGCTTGAAAAGGCTTGGCTTAGGTTAGGATTCGGTTAGGATTATGTTAGGCTTAGAATTAGGCTTTAGGATTAGGATTTAGAACTAAGTCCGTTTTAGCAATGTCCGGTAACGAGTGTGTCGGTTTTTAGAAAAGAAGGGCAACCCTCCGGAATGACTACCGCATGGCATCATTCAACATTACTCCGCCTTCTTCACGCAAAAAGATAATAAGTGTCTGCTGGAGCTTCTTTTTTAAAACGCACGCGCACCTCGCATCCGCATGCTCATGCTCATGATCCACTAGCGCGCGTGCACACGCTCCGGCCCCAACAAAAACTTGTTCAAAACGCAGTTTTTCTGACATCTTCCTTCTTGAAAAGGCTTGGCTTAGGTTAGGATTAGGTTAGGATCAGGTTTGGCTTAGGATTAGGCTTCAGGATTAAGATTTAAATCAAGTCCGTTTTAGCAATGTCCGACAACGAGCGTGTTTTACCTGAAGCGGATTTTAGAAAAGAAGGGCAGCCTAAGTGTCTTGGGCAGTAGCGAAAGTGCGGGGGGGGGGGGGTGGGGGGTCCACCTAGAGATGTCAAGAAAAAAAATTTTTTCTATTTTTTTTTTAAATTTTTTTTTATTTTTTTTAAAAATGAAAGTTGTTCAGAATTTTTCAGGGAGTCCGAATATCACCATCTGAGGCAGTGAGGAGCCACCGACTTACCATATGACCCCCACTCATATGGGAGGAGGGTGAAAATTTCAGACTTGGTTTCGGCGACCCCATTTTCCCACCGACGACATCACGTCTCGTGTTTTGCCTCTCAATTCACCTCAAATAACACGGAAACAAGTTCAACAACAAACCGGTGTGATCATGCTGACGACACGAGGCGAAACAGCAACGAGCAACCAACGAAGTTACGCTTGCAGTGGCAGACAGTGCAATTTCGACCTTTCGAGATCCTGAAAACGATGCGTAAATGTGAGTTCTCTGCTTCTATCTCACCTTAGCGACATCGGAATTTGTTGAACTAGCCTTTGCGACGCTCAAGTACTTTAATGCGCGAGTCGATCATCACTCACCAAGGCTGAAAACAGTCGATAAATCAATCCAGAATACCACCTGCAGCGTTGAAGACTAAGTGACAAGGTAAAGTCAAAGAAAATTTTTGTTGAACTTTCGAAAAATTATGCCAAAAACGGCATTTTCAGGGCACATTAAAGAAAAAATTTCAAAAATTTTTAATAAAAAAAATAAAAAAATATTTTTTTTTAAACAAAATTTAAAAAAAAATTTTTTTTGACCCTTACATTTCTAGGTCCACCCCCCCCCCAGCCGAACGAAAATCCTGCCCGTGCACGGGCAGATACCCGTGTATCCCCCTCCCCCCTTTACCTCGACACGGGTACTAGACTCCCCCCCACCCCCCTCCGCGAGAAAACACGGGATCGCACCCCCCCTCACGGTGGTCAATCTCATCTCAATTTTTTCCAAAAATACCGCAATTTTTGCGTTTTTCTTGACGTTTGTGTCTGTCCCTGCATAGATTTTGTTGTTTCTGACTAAACAAGCAGCTTGTTTGCACAAAATATTCTGTATTTTACAAATTTTTTTGTGTTTTTCTAAGGCAAAAATTTGGTATTACCCGTGCGATCCCGTGCACCCCCCTCACGAAATTTTTCTGCCAGTGCCCAGTGGCAGTGCAGCCCCCTTCAGGAAAATTTGCTGCCCGTGCACCCCCCCCTCACCGAGGAGGCACCTGCCCCCTCTAAAATTTGGCAAACACCCCCCCCCCCCTATAGTTGTTCTAGGGGGCCTGGGGGGGGGGGCCGGCTCCAGTACCGTGGGCGGGGGGTGGGGGTACACCCCCCCCAGAGCACCCGAGACCGTCGGGTGGGGGGGGGGGGGGTGGGGGCACAGTGCCACCCCCCAAAAACGATTTGTATACATACTTAAAAGTGATTTTTTTGATTTCTGATCAGAGGTTGCTTGCAATGAGTCGTGGTAGGTTCCTAATCCTAAACCTAATCCTAAGCCAAGCCTTTTTGATAAGGTGAAAATGATCAATTTAGTTTTTGCATTTTTTTCTTTCCTGTGTTTTGTGGAGGAGGAGCACCGGAACTCATAGTTGTTCAGGGGGGGGGGGCTGGGGGGGGTCCGGCCCCCCCAAAAAATTTCGAATCTATCTCTATCAGAGAAGTTTTTTCGGCTCAGCTATTATCTATCTAAAAAATTTTCTCAGCCAGCTAATCTGACAATTTTTGTCTTCGAAGATATAAAATGAAACAATTTTTTAACACAAAATTGACCGTTTTTGCTCGAAATTCGTTAAAATTTTGCGAAAATTTTAGGAAAATACTGCGTTTATGCTCAATTTTCAGCATGCTTTAAGCATTATTTTTGTTGTTTATAGCTTTTTAGTGTTTTAGCTATCTATCTATTCAATTTCAAAATTTTAACCCTCCCCCAAAAAGTCCACACATGGGCCCCCGCGGCCTCTCCCCGAAATTTTCCAGCTATCTATCTAGCCAAAAATTTGCTCCAGCTATCTATATCGGCCCCCCCCAACCCCTCGGCTCTGGAACAACTAACTGCAGATGCAGCTGTTTTAATAATGATGCATTACGGCGGGCACCCCCCCCCCCCCCCCATCGGACCCCCCCTCGAAAATTTGAGCGACACCCCCCCCCCCCCATGAAATTTTGTCTGGCGGAGACCCCCAAAAATTTTCTGCAAACCCTGAAATTTTTTTCGAAAATCATGATCGGGGGTCGAGATGGGGGGGGATGGGGGGGCCTCCCCAACAAAATCCTTCCCCCACCCGGGCGGCCCCCAATTTTGTTTTTTTGAGTCCAAAATACCCCCCTCTCGAGATTTGGGGGGCTGAGACCCCCCTCCCAGATTTCGACCTTCCGAAACCCCCCCCCCCCCCCCACCAAATCCTGACCGTCTGACCACCCCCTTTGATTTTGACTTTCGATGGAGACATTTTCTCTTGTATATCTCTATATTTCTCTCATTTGTAGGTATCTATATTATATGCATGTTTGTATCTCAATATATATTGTATGTTTTTTTGTATACGTACCACTTTGTTATACATTTACCACTTTGTACGTCAATGTTTTCAATACTGTACTTCAATATCAAGTCTCACCCGTGCAGCGTGTCTCGTTCGTGTAGCTTTCAGATGTCCCGACCCGAACGAAAATCAAAGCAAAATGTATGACTAGAGACTAGAGAGAGGCCTTGACTGGATGCTGTGGTTTCTAGCACTTTTAT
Organism: Theristus sp. LFF4_11; assembly: GCA_030248135.1. Lineage (NCBI taxonomy): Eukaryota > Metazoa > Nematoda > Chromadorea > Monhysterida > Xyalidae > Theristus > Theristus sp. LFF4_11. Next base: position 95,983 of record JASANC010004416.1, read on the forward strand.
TCAACAACTTTTGGTCCCCCCCCCCCCCCCTAGAATTTTCGGTCTCGCTCGGGAACCCCCCCCCCCAACCAAATCGACCCCTACTAGCCATTTTTTTGCCCAGACAATGTCATCGTCAAGAAAAAAATTTTGGTCCGAGCCCCCCCCCCTAGAATTTTCGGACTCGCTCGGACCCCCCCCCTAGAATTTTCGGTCTCGCTCGGTAACCCCCCCCCCACCCAAGTCGCCCCCCCCGGGACGACCCCCCCCCCCCAAATTTGAGCGGACCCCCCCCCCCTCGGATTCGCCAAAAACGGGCTCGACCCCTACAGAGCAAAAGCCAAAAGCGAGACTGACCATCTCAGTACCGTGGGCCCAAAACAATTTTCGAAGGGGGGGGGTATGGTGCCGTGGGGGGGGGGGGGTGCCGACCAAAAAGTGAGGGGGGTCCAACCTATGGTAACGTGGGACCCCCCCATGGGGGTCCCATGAAGGGGAGGGTCGGGGTGCATTTTTTCAAAATTTTCTGTGGGGGGGGGGGGTCCACCCCCCCCACCCCCCCATGATAATTTTTCGCATAAATTTTGAAGGAAAAACGCTAAATTTTGCTGCAAAATCGTTGAAATTACAATGAAGATGGTCAAGTTATCATATATTCAGCTTATATTATGGACTTTATAGACAAAAAATCATGATTTTCGAAAAAAAATTTAGGGTGTACGGAAAATTTGGGGGGTCTCCGCCAGACAAAATTTCATGGGGGGGTGTGGGGGGTGTCGGCCAAATTTTCGAGGGGGGTCCGATGGGGGGGGTGCCCGGGTTTAGGGGGGTGGCACGGTGCCCCCCCCCCCACCCCCCACCCGACGGTCTCGGGTGCTCTGGGGGGGGGGGGGTGTACGGTCCCCCCCCCCCCCCCCCCGCGCCCACGGTACTGGTGGACTTGCTAAAACGGGGATTCAAATCTAACCCCCCCCATAGCAAACTTTGATTTTTTAAATTTAAAAAAAAAAAAATTTAAAAATACTACCTACACCATGGGACCTTTTATGGATGAGACCAACGTTTGACCATAGTTTTTTGGGGACCACCCTCACGTCTCGTGGTCCGAGGGGGCACCCCCCCCCACGTGCGGGGAAAGAAACCACACCCCCCCACAGTACTCACGGGCCCACGGTACTGCCGGCCCCCCCCCCAAAAAAAATTCGAATCTATCTCTATCAAACAGGTTTTTTCCGGCTCAGCTATTATCTATCTAAAAAAATTTTCAGCCAGCTATCTATCTGAAAAATTTTGTCTCGAAGACATAAAATGAGTCAATTTTTGACCAAAATTGACCATTTTTGCTCGTAATTACTGAAAATTTCGCTAATTTTAGGTAAAATACGCGTTTATACTTGATTTTTAGTGTATTTTTAGCATTATTTTGCTGTTTTTATAGCTTTTTAGCGTTTTAGCTATCTATCTATCAAATTTCAAAATTTTGACCGCCCCCCAAAGTCACATGGCTATTGGCGCCCCCCGCCGCCCCCCCCCCCCAAAATTTTCCAGCTATCTCTGTATCTGGAAAGTTTCCGCTCCAGCTATCTATATCGGCCGGGCGGCCCCCCCAACCCCTCGGCTCTGGAACAACTATGCCCCCCCTCACCCAGGTCCCGCTTTCGCTACTGGTCTTGGGGGGGGGGGGGGCGACCGGGTCGACAGGGTTTGCCGACGCTGGCAAACGGGAATTTTTGAACACAGTCAAATTTTGGTAATTTTTTAAAGAGGAACAACTAAGAACAGTTCCAATATTCAAGTAAACGTCAAAAATTGTTCTGTTTTACTGTTGAAAATGCAACTTTCCCTCTATGAAATGGACAAAATTTCAATAAAACACAATTTTAGCTCTTATAATTGACCGAATCGTTCTGAAAATGGTCTAGCTGAACTCAGCTCGACGAGACGCTTCGAACAAACTAACTTGTAAAAAAATTAATTTAAATTTAAAAAAATCCGGATTTTTTCCCTCATCCTACCCCACCCCTTCAGAGCCAAAACCACTTTTGGGAGAGGGGTCAGCGGCAGGGCATGTGATGACCTGGGGGCGATCTAAAATTTGAAATTAGGTAGAGAGACATAGACAGCAGAAACACTAAAAAGGTGTGAAAACAGCTAAATTTTGCTTAAAAATGCTAAAAAAATTTAGTACAAATTTTTTGCTTTGCCTAAAATTGACGAAATTTAATGAAAATATGAGCATGGTCAAGTTTGATCAAAAATTGACTCATTTTATTTCTTCTAAGACAAAATTTTTTGAATGGATAGCTCAGAGATGACTATGAAATTTTTTGTTAGCTGAATAATATTCTAGCTAAAAACCAAAAGGAGCCGAAAATTTTTCTTTAGATAGAGATAAATTCAAAATGTTTTGGGGGCCGGCTCTTCCTCTCCCAGAACAACTTTGTCCATCACAACAACAGAGCCCGAAAAAAACTGAAAATCCCGTTTTTTTAATTGAAACGTTTTTTATCAATTTATAAAACTTCAAAATGTTGGAGGAAAATCTGATGGTCGACAAAGATATGTTGCTGCCATGTACTTCAACGATCTGAGACGAAAAAAGCTTTCAGCCAAAGTCCATAATTTGTGTTTTAGGTTTCAATTTTTAAACTCATTTGACATATCAGTTGATTTTGTTGTTTTCGCTGTTTCTGACCAATATTCTTCAGCGAAATAGTCAAGTGACACTTTGGATTATCGCCTTTATCAAATCGGAATAGAGAGACACCACTTTTAAGAGCAGAAATTTTTTTAAATCTTGACAGAAACAACAACGCAAACATCATCTTTCAACAACTAACATGCCAATATCAACACATACTATTATTCACAGTTTCATGTTTTTGGTTACTTTTAAAGGGTTACACATAAATCGTTGTTTCAGGTTCGATGATTTCTTCTTCTCATGTCAGCTTAAAAATTTTCGGATGATAACGACAGAACCACAGCAACAGAAAACCTTAATTGAACACAACTCCAGCGCTAATACAGCGAACTTGTTCAAGATATTCGTGGACAATTTTTGTAGCAGGTTTCCGCCAGTCCATGTCAACGAAGCCTTTGTTGACTGACACTTGCCATGATGATTCTGTTTGAGTACGACTCTGTTGCAGAACCCGGACTCCATTACTTCTGTTGTCGATGCTGAATTGTTCTGACACTCAATTTGATTCTCGAATGACAAGTCTTCTTTAGCGTCAGTCTGTTTTGAGTCGACAATGATTTTGTTGTTAGTGACCCGGTTGATGTGGGCAAACCAATTGGTTGATTGGCTTGATGGTCGGTCATTAGCGGCTTCTGGAGTGCAGCCACCCAGAGTCGTCGTTGTTGGACTACTGCTTATTGTGTCTGTCTGACGATCAACAACGTCGCATGTGAAATGTTGACTTTCTTGAAGTTAGTGCGGGTTGTTTCTGAACTTGCTTTCGCGCAGTATGTCGTCCAGTAGATGTGGATTTAGCTCAGTCCGGTGTGGGAATCAAATCCGAACATCGAATGCGCGTGTGTGACAGCACGTTTACCTACGAAACAAGCAAATAATTTATTTGGTATTTATTTATAGCTTTGAATGTCGAGCAGGATCGACGTACACAAAGTCAAAGTACTGTAAGTAAGTAAGTAAGTAAGTTGTAGCACAAACATTGAGAAAAACCAACCTCCATGATATACCAGCGTGAAGAGCATGGCTTTTAAAGCTTTGCTATGACCACTAGCAATGTGACGGCAGTAGTAGTCGCGGTAAAACTCCAAAGTTCGTCTCATCAAATGAAAGCTCCATTAGCGATGTGCCGCTTTTCACAAACGAATCCAGGCAATAATGAATGAATGTTGTTAAACGTTTCAAATCTCCGGATAGAAGTCGACTACAGAATCTGCGCAGATGGACATAGAAAATGTACAAGGTAAACCAAACAGGCTCCAACTTCAAAATACTCTCACAGGCTTGTGATGGGACCTTATGACTAAAATTTAGAACACTGCTAGAACACTTTGGGAGATGTTTTCTGATCTAATTTTTTGGTTTACACACATTTCAGTTCATTTTTACAGTGTAATAAAAAAATAGGCAATTTTGGTTTATGTTAGCAAATGTTAGCAAATTTTGGTTAATTGAAAATAGCAAATGTTCATCGCTAAAACAGGGCACAGTTTATCATTGCTCATAAACGTCCAGACTATCGTCTAGATTCTCATCAGCCAAATCAAGGAACGTGAAATAGGGTATATATTCTGCTAACCTGCTCAACGACTCCGCATCGAAGCCAGATTCGCCAGATACCATTGTCAAAATTAAACAGCAAAAGGTAGGATCTAATACTTCTCGTTCACTTTGGATGGTCCATTGGTTGATCTCGTTCAGTTGCTGCCAGAACAAGTGGAACAAGCCAGTTACTGATTGATGCTAACGATGTCTGATCCTGATCAATAAAATAAATAATAACGTTTTACAATTGTCGCACCACACAACGAGAATTGCCGTCGTATTTCAAGAAGAAGAGAATTTCAAAGTAATTCACGCACACTGATCACATTGCGAGCCATTCGAAGCCAGAAGCCGCATGGAGGCTGTCAATATTTTGCTGCAATCGATTTGTCCAATTCAACAGTTCCAGCAATAGATTTGCGTAGATGGCAACCGAAGATAGTTTGTTGGTTGGATCAGATGGCCGATGGCACAGTATGCCGCAAAGTCACAAGCATTATGCATTGATTATCAGCAGCGTCAAAGTCTAATTTTATCCGGCAGTGACGTTGCAAAGCGCAAACCAACCGTTGCTCTATTAATGCAGTCAAGTGCGTTGCGCAGAGACAATCGAATTTGCATTATCACCTCGATACAGCTGCGAAATTCTGTGAACACAAACAGCTGTGCGTCAGAGACGCTGTCAATTTCCGAAATGCGGCTGAAGATCAATATCAAAATGAATTGATCTAGCCAGGATTGCAGATCAAACCTGGTTGACGGCATGAAAAATATCATGGAGCTTGTAGCCGGCATGGACAGTCCGTATCGCACATGAAATCGGAAAACTGCGCCAAATACAGCATACACTC
>JASANC010004417.1:0-32633 GCA_030248135.1 Theristus sp. LFF4_11
GTTGGTTTTTTTTATTCGTTCTCATTCTCATTATTTTGTTTCACGGGAGCGCCAGGAACTCCGATGAAACTGTTGGAATAGTGTAACAGTGCGGAGACCTTCATTGATTGGTTGATTGAGGCGTGCGTAAAATCCGTGTCTGAAGAGCTTGCGTTTGTTATATTTCTTTATTTCTGCGAATATTACACCAGTCACAAAGAAACACACCAGTAACTCGCCCACCCACGCACAGTGTGACACCCCCGCTCGGCCGGAGCCTGTGTGTTTGATCAGCACTGTGTGAAACACGTTTCTTATATACAAGTTGTTGTTGTTGTTTGCATTCGGAAAGAAAATATTAAAAAAAACAACGTCAGGTTGGCTTCATCGATGATGAGCATCTGTTTGTGGCTGCAACGTACACGCACGAGCCGTATCGGGACGCGTTCCCTTCGGTGGCCACAAGATCTTTGTCAAGTTTAGAAACAATGTTCAAATTAGCCGATGAGTCTTCCGTGGCGTCGCAGTCAGCGTTACAGGTTCGATAGATGTTTTCTCAGTTTGACAGTTTGTTTTCAAAGAACTGAATAGAGAATACTTGAACAAGTCATCAACAACAAAATCATTACTTCTCGGATTAGCGTTATCATTACGTTGTTGTTCGTAAGTCTCATGTCGTTTCCTTTCAGATTCTCGCCGAATATCGCTCAGACTTTCGCGTCTCCTACGTCAACGGATTCGTGTACGAGCGTTTCGCCTTTTGGACGGCCGTACAGAAGACGTCCCCGACGGCACACGCGGCGCCGTACGTCAGCAAAGTGCTGCGTGTCTGCACGGACGACATGCGGTTAGGACAGACATCGTGTCATTGGCAACTGAGTCGTTGCAATTGAAACTGTGTTGTGCTGATTGAGTGTTTTCGTGAGCATCAGTCAGGCAGAATAGTTGTTGGTAGCTTGCCATAGTTGGTGAAACATATGGATATTTCGTTCTAAATTCAATCGTTCATCGCACATTTCCATTTTAAAAATGAAATGTGTTCTTTCACTGCCAGTTCCCCGCCTTTTATGAGTTGCAACCAATCCACCAGCCACCGTTGTCAACCGTGTTGCAGCTACGCGACCTACAGTGAACTGCCACTGGAGTGCCTCGGCTCGGACAACTCTCAGTACAACCTGCTGCGCGCCGCCTACGTCGGTCCGGTCGGCCGTCGAGTGCTCGCCTCGGTCGACCGTCGTTTCCTGAACGAACCGACGGCCACCATCGACGAGAGCGCGTTTCTCGTGGGCGTCTTTGCCCGCGGCACGGACGCGCGCAAGCCGCTGGCGAACGGCGCAACGGCAGTGTGCGTGTACGCGATGCGCGAAATCCAGGCGGCCTTCACGTACAACATCCAGCGGTGCCACAACGGCGTCGGCTACTGGAATCTGCCGCAGTACGGCTTCAACCAGCAGTGTCATAATGTGAGACGTTGTTTTTTTGTTGAAGCAGTCCAAACACACTGTTTACTTGAGTTCCATGTCATTTCAGTTTCGTCTTTTCGCGTCTCTTTGTTCGGATTGCAATTCGTTTATGAATCGTCATATTTCGTGCGCTTTTTTTGCGTGACACCATCCGTTCATTCTGGTCAACCGACCGAAAACAAACAGCGGATAGAACTGAATGTGTGATCTGCTGTTGGCAAATCCTATAGTACACGTGCACTGTGCAGGTCTCGCAGTTTCTCGGCGCCACGAGCAGCCACGACGAGAACGCGTGCAATTTCGGGCGTGTCGGCGGCACGATCGCTGCAGTGAAAGCGGCCGCGCTGAGTGTGCCCGACACGCTGGCCACTTCCGTCACGGTGGATGTCGTCCGGAAGCAGCACACCGTCATTCACATCGGCACTTCAGACGGACGTCTGAAACGGGTAGGTGATGGGTTCCGTTATTTAGTCAAGGATTCGTTGCATTTATTAGCTAAATTTTGAACGTTGAAGTCGGTAGAGATGCGCTTGATGGAATCAAATGAGCCGTAAACAAGATCATGTTGTGTACATAATTAATTAAAATAATGATTTTGCTGGAACAAGTGTAATGCATCTTGTAATCAGTCACAATTATAATTGAGAAGAAGCCTTTTGGTGATATAATTGTTGTTTCCTTTGTGAATCCATGAAATTTGTTCTCGAATGAAGCGCTGTGTATTATAATGCTGACCGGAAGTCCAGACATACTTGTTGTTTATGAATTACACGGTGTTCTGAACGTTTGATTTTAATGAGTTACAGTGTACTGAACAGAAATCCTTGCATCACCACTACACCCTCAGTTCAAAATTCATTTGCGTGTGCATGTTTGATTTTCAAAACTGAACTGACGGAACTGAGAAACAAAACCATTTGTAAGAGGGAAACGAAACAAGACAAAACGAAAGTTACAAGTACAATTTCGAATAAGACACAACCAAACAAACGCACATCTGTTCAGGTTCTCCTGCATTCCACGAACAAAGCGACCGAGTACGCTGATTGGCAGTTGAGTCGCCAGCGGACGCCAATCGGCAGGGATTTTCTGATCCACCACGCGCATCTGTTCGCCACCAGTGGCAACACCGTGTTCAAGGTGCCATTGGCGAACTGTGCGCAGCACCAGACGTGTGCCACGTGCCTGCAGAGCGCCGATCCGTACTGTGGCTGGTGCACGCTGGAGAACAAGTGAGTGGTGATCGTGACAGGCCAGATTCAGTGAAGAAAAACTCCGTTCTGATGGTTGAAATTCCGTTTTCATGTTCAAATCTTTGAAATACTTTTTCTTGTTGTTTTTGGTCTGTAACTTATTGACACTCTTGTTCGTAATATTTTCACGACGGTCGATAAGATACTGATCACGGAACTCTCCGTCGCACTCAGGTGCACCAGCCAATCAGCGTGCCACTCTGCCGAGAGCGACCAATCAGCGAGCGGCCTCTTTCTGCCGTCCGCGAACGAAGACACCGCGCTGGCGGTCGCCGACGAATTCAAGTGCCCGCGTTTAATGACACCGCTCAGTCCGCGAAACGTCAGCGTTTTCGAGTCGGTCGACACGCACGTCACGGTCAGTGGACTGGAAAACTGCAAATTTCGGGTTATTTCAAGATTTTATAACATTTTACTTGTAATTTCGATAAATCCACGTTGGACTGATTTTAAATTTCAGCTTCGAATGCGCCATCTCCCAACGCCACCCGGTAAATCAGCGTACAAGTGCGTCTACCAGGCCGAGAATCACCAAGAGGTCTTTGTCGACGCACAGTTTCAGCAGCCGGACACTGTCCGTTGTCCGTTACCGCCGTACGACAGTCGCCCAAAGATCACCGGCAGAGATGGTGATTTCGAGTTGCAAAAATTGTTTCTTTTTGGTTTCTTGAATCTTCTCGGAAAAAACCGTTCGTTTTTCATTGCCATCCATTTTGAAGATCACGTCATCGTTCCGTTGAAACTTTGGTCGACGGCGACAAAGACTGCCTTCCACCAGGAGCCGTTCGTGTTTTACGACTGCGGTTCACAGCAGCTGTAAGTGGTTTTTTTTGTTTCAAATGAAATTTGCACTTTGAAATGTTTGTAAAATTTTTTGTGATATGCGGTCAAGCTTGCTGTGGAATTTCTAAATTTGCCCAGGTGCACGTCCTGTGTCACCAGTAAGTGGCCGTGTCGCTGGTGTCTGCTGGACAGCCGCTGCGTGCGCGACGTGCAACTGTGCTCGAACCAGGTTCGACAGCGTATCTTTCATGTGCGTGTGTTTCGTGGTTGTGTGTTTCTTTTTATTCAGTTTCATAGAAGTTTTGTTGGCATGTTACTCTGTCTGTGAATTGCTGTTGTCACTACAAGTGTTTGTAAATTATCATTCACTGCATGACCATTGTTGTATGATCTTTTCTTTTGGCCCCGAGACTCATCGCGCGCATACATTACAGATAGGAAAACATTTCATGCATTACACGGGGGAACTCAAAATTGGCCAAGTGATCCGAGTCCCCGAAATAGGGCCGAGTCACTTAGGTGATCTTGAACTGCGCCGCATGAAGATTGAAACAGGTTCCTTTCACGTCTACAACCCCGTCACAGAACCGAAAAAATTAGTTAATAGTGCTGCCGATTTGGTTATAGCGTGAAAACAAAATATTTGTTTTTTTGTTGCTTGACCTCAAGACGGCCGAAATTTCAGACGGCTGCCTCCGCCGCCAGCTTCTGTCCGCACATCGACAACGCGCAGCTGCGCAAGGACGACTTGCTGTTTGCGTCCGGCCACAAAGTCGAGATTCGACTTCCGGTCGTGAATCTGGACGCTCTCACTGAGCAGGTTTGGCGTTGTTTTCGGCGCAGTTTACAAGATTTTCAAGCTTAAAAACTTTGCCCTGCGTTAGTGGACAGAACTATTATTGAAATACAATGTTAATTTCAAACAACTTCAACAGGACTCCTCGCATACGGTATCTGGCCTCGAATGTGTCGTCAAACCAAAGCCGTCCGACATTGACAATCAAGACAACCAATCAGCAAGCTCAGCTACGCCGGTACCGATTCGCGTCTCGGCGTCGCTGGTGGCCGACGGCTGGGTGACGTGCGCCTCGCACGCGTACGCCATTGGCAGCAACGGCAACACCGGCGGTGCGGCGGTGGCGGCGGCCATCTTGACGCTGAACGGGCCGCGGGGGCAAGTGATCGACGAGACCGAGAGTGAGTTCACGAAACCAAAAACCGCTCTTATTTGAGTTTTTGTGTTTTTCGACTCAGTGTCGATCAAACACCTAAACATGTACCCTTGAGCTCATGTGTGTGTGATGCAGACCACCAATATATTTCTTCCAAAATCGTCGCGTCTGTAGCGCAGGTGTAGGGCTTTCGCCTACCGTTCTTTAGGTGGAAAGTTCGAACCTCGCTGCGGACAAGACACATAATGGAGAAACTAAAGTGACCAACAAGATCTAATGGTCTACTCCCTCCAGAGCCGAGGGTAAATTGGGCTCGGGGCAGTATTAGCCGTTTCCGCCGGAGTTTGGTACCTTAGGGTTTCCGGAACCGGCGCGCGAACAAACAAATAAAATAAATAAATAAATAAATCTGTTGTACAGACGATCAACAGGTGCCGGTTGTTGTTGCGCTGTGCACATGCAACATTTCCCCATTTCAGTCCGCCTCTACCAATGCGAACAAATGGCGCGCGACTGCTCGCGGTGTCTCTCGTTGGAGGCGACGTTCAACTGCGACTGGTGCGGCGGCGGCTGTCGCTTCCGCCCGTTCTGTCCGTTCGGCACTGCGCACGAGCGACGACGGCCCGCGCGTGTCTGCCCGGCACCGACGATCACGCGCGTGCTCCCGCTGTCCGGGCCGACAGCGGGCGGGACGCGGGTGACGATCAGCGGGCAGGATTTGGGCGCCTCGATCCATGACGTCCAGAGTCACGTGTTCGTCGCCGGCGTTCCGTGCGAGGTCGTCGAGTACGAGGTCTCGGCAAAGTGAGCGGGCTGCGACTCTTTTTTTGTCAAACAAAAGATGTTTGCCGTGAAGTCTTGCATGTAAGGTCTCCTTATATAAATTTGACAATCAAAAAAAATCTGAAAAAAAGTGAAATTTTGTGTGACAACCTTATAAGTGGCATGAAGTCTTATAAAGCAAAGATTAGGAAGTCCGGGCCTTATAAAAGGGGGTGGGATTTTGACCAAGTCAAAATTTTGAATTTTCGGGTGGGGGACTTATAAATGAGAGGAACCTTACATACAAAACTTTACGGCACGTATTATTAATAAGTAAAGTGATTTTAATCAATCGATCAAATAAAAACCAACCATGAGTTTTTCCAGAATCGTGTGCGTCACGTCGCGCAGCGGCACGACACACACCGGACACGTCCGTGTCAGTCTCGACGCCAATCGCACCGCCACCTCGCACGACCAATTCGACTACGTCGACCCTCAGTTGACCGCCATCGTCCCGTCGTTCGGGCCGGCCTCCGGTGGCACGCTGGTAACCATCTCCGGGCGACATCTCCAGTCAGCGACCGAGGTGCGAATCGGCAACCTTCCCTGCAAGCTGGTGCCCAACGCCGCCGATCGACAGTCGGACCAAATCCAGTGTCTCACCGGCAGGGCGCCGGTCGCCCCATGGCTTGCCGACGAGGTCACCGTTCGCCTGGATCGCGCCAATCGCACGCTGCACGCCACGTTCGCGTACACGCCCGACCCGGAGATCGCGCACGTCGAGCCGTTGGCGGCGTTCGCGGCCGGCGGCCGTCTGTTGCGCGTGCGCGGCTCGCAGCTGAACGTGACGACGGCGCCGAAGATCTATCTGATCGATCCGATTCAGCTGCGTGAACGCGCCGACGACCAAGCGGCCTCGGACGATCGAGACCCGCCGATGGCGTCCGAGCTGGCCGACTGCACCGCGCAGGACGCGAGCGTCATGTTCTGCCGGAGTCCGAAACTGCTTCCGGCCTACGACGCGCACGACGCCGGCGGCCGCGTGAAACGCAAGAACAACGCGCCGCCGCGGCAGGTGATTCCGCTGGACATTGATCAGTACGCCGCCGTCGACCTCAACCAATACCCGAAGTGGCCGGTCGGCTTTCGAATGGACGACGTCCAGCGAGTCCGCAACGTCGGCGATCGATTCCAGCTGACCGTAACGCCCGATCCGGAGCTGAGTGCGTTTCCAGCGAAACACGGCCGCAAATATTTTCTCGGAAACAAAGACGACGACGATGGCGACGCCGCGAACAGCAACGAACTGCCGCCAACGTTGCGCCCGACCGTGCCGCCGCCGCTGATTCTCGACGGCCGCCAGCTGTCGTTGGCGTCGACGCGACGCGACTACGCTGTCTGGATCGGCAGCGCCGGAACGTGCAACGTCACCCTGCTGACCGCCACGCAGCTCGTCTGCCGGCCGATTCCGCCGGTCGAGTCGGGCGACGTTCGCGTCAAGATCGGCAATCTGCAGTTCAACCTCGGCTATTTGCACGTTCGTGACGGTGTGGCGACGGCGGAGGACTACGACTTCCTGAACGGCGACAACCCGAACATTCTCGTCTCGCCGAACGGCGGACGGCCGCTGACACCGTGGCTGGTCGGCGGCGTCGTCGTGCTGTGCTGCGTCGGCCTGCTGATCACGCTGGTCGTCGTGGCCGTCTGGTGGCGACGCAAGTCGTCGTTGGCCGAAAAGGAGTACAAGCGCATCCAGCTGCAGATGGAGAACCTCGAGACGAACGTGCGCCACGAGTGCAAGCAGGCATTCGCCGAACTCCAGACGGACATGCTGATCACGGAGAACATCAACGCCGACCTCGTGCCGAGCCAGATTCCATATCACCCGCGACACGTCTACGCCGCTCGCATCCTGTTCAAGGAGGAGCACCACCGCGAACAGTTGCTCTCGGACGAGACAGCGCTGGACGGCTGCCGCGACACGACGGCGCTGCCGTGCGCGAGCGGCACTCGCGGCGAACTGTCGACGTCGAAACTGCAGCAGGCGCTCGCGCAACTGGACGCGCTCCTCTGGAATCGGCAGTTCCTCGCGACCGTGGTCGACGTGTGCGAGCAGCAGGCGACGTTCACCGCTGTCGACCGCGTGCACGTCGGCTCCGTGCTCACCGCGATCCTCTCGCGCAACATGCACTACCTGACCGACGTGCTGTTCATGCTGCTGAGCAGGCTGATCCGACGCTCCGTCGACGGCAAATACCCGCACATGATGCTCCGACGCAACGAGTCTGCGGTCGAGAAGATGCTCGCCAACTGGCTCGCCATCTGCTGCTACGATCAGCTGCACGACGACGACCTCGGCCGATCGTTGTTTCTGTTGTACGCGGGCATGAAGCGACAGCTGCAACGGGGGCCGGTCGACGCCGTCACCGGCGACGCACGCTACTCGCTGTCGGAGGACCGCCTCCTGAAGGAGCATGTCGACTTTGAGCAATTGGTATATGTTCTTGTTATTGTTGTTTTTGGAAATTTTAGCGATGTTTTTAGCCAGGGCTAACCTAGAAAACCGTACAGAACGCTGTCAAATAGGGCGCCCATCGAGTTTTCTCTGTCCTTAAGTGCCTGTACACCCTCTCGGCAGAGCTTGATCCTCCGACCGCACGGACAAGAGTATAACGCGCTACCACCAGACCACGAGGATGACTGCGTGACAAGCGTGGATCGTTTGTCTGATTTGGTGTTCAGATGTCTGTTTTACTGCTTTTTACCAAAATTTTCGCGGTTTTTTCGTTGTTCAGACGGTGCACGTCGTTCCACTGGACGAGGTCAGCGTGACGGTCGGCTGTCGCGTGCTGACGTGCGACACGGTGGCGCAGGCGAAAACAAAGATCATCGACACGATCTATCGCAATTATCCGCAGCGAGATCGGCCGACGCAAGCCGATGTCGATCTTGGTATGATCTTTTAGTTTTGTGTTCCGAGACTCAATGCATAAATGTAGGTAAACAGTTTCAGGCATGACGCGGGAATTCAAAATTGGCACAGTGATCCGAGTCGCCTAAATAGTGCCGAGTCACTTTGGCAACTTTGAATTGCCATATTAAGACTGAAACTATAGTTGCCTTTCACGTCTGCAAATCCGTTAAAGGCGCGTTTAGCAATTAGTTTTTCTTACGTACGCACGGAACGCACGTCGTTCTAAATGCGGGGCGCAAAACAGTCGTTTCGTTTACGCCACACGACAAAACTGAAAACTGCGCACCGCATTTAGAACGACTGAAGTGTCGTGCATACATACGGAAAACTAATTCGCGTGGGCAAAAAGTTGTGTGGTATGTCCGAACGTGCGGACGGACAAGCTTGCGTACGGGAATTAGAAAGCGTGTAGCATCCGTCATACGACTGTCGTTCTAAATGCCGTGACCAAAAATAGTCCGTTCTGTTGCGGACAAAAATGCAAATGTCTGCCCTAGCAAATTTGAAAACGGGAATTGACAAATTTTATTTTTTAGTGGTCATCTCCCTTGCATTCCCTCCACTTCCCCTACCCTCTTCCCCATTTTGCATTCAGTTTGTCGTCGCATTTTTATCACATGTGTTCTCAAGAAGCGCATGTAAAAATCTAAATTCTTTCAGTTTTGGTATATACAAACTGAATTTGAACAAATTTTGATTTGGATCTTTCAAAAATGGAAAATGCTGACCCAAAATCTCCGCCGACGCCGACCAGTTCGCTCGACGAAGCGCAGGTGACAGAGAAGCTGATCGAAGCTGTTTTGCTTTTTTGGAGCCAGCAGCCCCTTCTCCGAAACCAGCAAGCAAGCAAGCAAACAAGCAAACAAATAAACAAACAAACAAACAAACAAACAAACAAACAAACAAACAACGAAAAACAACAGTTTCCAGTAGATTTCAGTTTTCTTTCTTTTCAAAACAGGCAAGTAGACCCACCAAATAAAACTGAGCATTTTTTCCCGTTGCCCCAACATCTAATATACCTTGATTTTCAACTTAAAATTAACAGACACTGGAAAATATGAACTTTTCCGCACATCCGTCGAACGACTTTTTGCTGCCAGCAGCAAAAAGTCGTCGGACAGTCGTGCGCAAGAAATTCTAATTCGCGTGCGCATTTGTCTTTTTACGCACGGACAAACAGTCGTTCTAAATCCCGTGCGCAAAACAGTCGTGTCGGATACACGTAAGTCACACGCACGAAATTCTAATTCGCGTGGGCACAAGTTTTTTTGCGTGCGCACGGACAACGTTCTAAATCATGCGCGCAAAACAGTCGTTACGTGCGAACGACAGTCATGCGTGCGAAATTCTAATTCGCGTAGCCATTTTTTAAGTTCTGTCTCCGTGCGTACGCACGAAAATCTAATTGCTAAACGCGCCTAAATCTAAGTCGTATAGCGTAAAAATTCACAATAACATGATTGAACATTGAATTGAACGCAGAATTTGTCCTAAGTGATATAGATTCGTAAAAAATCACAGACTGGCGCCAATCGGTACACGGTCCGTCGGTGGTGACGTTGCGCGACGACGACGACTCCAGTCCGCAGCCACCGGTCGGAGGCACCTGCTACCGACGTCTGCAGACGCTCAAGGACTACGGCGTCGCGAACAACGTCATCATGGCGCTCGTCTACCGTAGACGGCCGCCCTCTGCGGCGGCGTACTATCAGAGTGCGTTTTTTTTCGATTTGATTGACAATTTTTTCTTCAGTTGGTATTCTGTTTGGTTGTGCTTTGTTGCTTGTAGTGAACAACTGACTGACAAACAACGTTGTTAATTAATTAATTATTGGCGCACCGGTTCGGGAAATCCAGAGGTACCAAACTCCGGCGGAAACGGGATATAATACTGCCCCGAGCCCAATTTACCCTCGGCTCTAGAGGGAGCAGACATTAGATGTCATTGGTCACTTTACTTTCTCCATAGATGTGTCTTGTCCACAGCGGGGCTCGAACTTTCCACCTACAGAACGGTAGACAGAAGTCCTTTACACCTGCGCCACAGACGCGACGATCTTGTTGTTGTTGTCGTTGTTTCTCCCAAATCGAAACTCCCAGCCCCTCTCAGGCCGCGTCAGTCACACTTCGTCCTCGTTGGCGAGCTCAACGCATCTGATCAATTCGTCCGGCAGCTCGGCCGGCAACCGCACGCCCGACCAGTCGTGCTCGTCAAACGGCACCGGTTCGCCGGACAACTCGGCCGCACACTCACACTCGGCCATTCAGTACTGGCATCTGATTCGACCGTCCGCCTCGTGCCTGTCGAGTCCATCGACGGCCACCACCGGCACACACTCGAATCTGAACTCGACACTCGGGCGAAACGCGTCGCGCACGATGAACCACGCTCGATGGCACCACGGCAGCCAGCAGAGCTGTCAGCTGCCGACGAATGCCGCCAGCAACTGTCAAACGTTGGCGCATCATCGTCACCGCCACACTGGCACACTGCCGAAGCAGATTCCGGAGATTTATTTGACGCGACTGCTGACGACGAAGGGAACAGTGCAGAAGTTTGTCGACGACTTCTTCGCAGCCATCTTGAGGGTACACCCCGGTCAGCCGCCGGTCATAAAGTTCCTGTTCGACTTCCTCGAGCGAGAGGCGGTGAATAATCAGGTGTGCAGACATTTTATGTTGTTTTAAAAAATACATATATACACTTAGACAGTCAAAATGAACTGCAAGCTGAAATCTTGCGGCACAAGCCAACTTCAGTGGTGACAAGATTGGATTTACTCCACCATTTATTTATGTAGGTACATGTAGGATCAGAGTTTGCGTTTCTCCGCCTGTTTACAGCTCAAAAATAATCCAAAAATTCAACCCGGAACAAACTCGCTTGCTTTTCTCAGCTCACCGACCCGTCGATCTCGCAGTCGTGGCGCAACAACGCGCTACCGTTGCGCTTCTGGGTGAACATTCTGAAGAATCCGGAGTTCATCTTCGACGTCGACAAGACGATCACGATCGACTCGTGTCTGTCGGTGGTCGCCGCAACGCTGATGGACGCCTGCAGCACGACGCCGCCGCGCCTGGGCAAGGACAGTCCTTCGAACAAGCTGCTGTTCGCGCGCGACCTGCCGCTCTACCGCAGACAGGTCGAGCAGTTCTACGGACAGATGGCGACGCTGCCCGCGGTGGCGCCGGCGCAGCTCGTCGAGTACATGCAGAGTTTGTCAAAGGTCACTGTTCTAACGTGTTTTTTGGTTAGGGAAAGTTTGCTTTCACCGACCCTTGACGAGTTTTTGTCACCGCTCGTGGCCTGGTGGCAGTGCGTTAGACTATTGTCTGAGTTCCGCCGAGCGGTTATTGGCACTTAATGACAAAGAAAACTCGATGGGCACCTTGATGGTGTTCTGTGCGCTTTTCTGGGTTAGCCCTAGCGCTAAAACATCGCCTAATATCCTCATAACAACAACAACTGACGCAAGCCGTTCGCTCTGTGTGTTGTCAAACTGTTTCACTTGTTCTCTCCGATTTCCAGTCGTACGCCGGCTCATTCAACGTGCTGTGGTGTCTGCGTGAGTTGTTGCCGTTCGTGATCAAGTACGAAATGCAACTCAGCGCCGCACTCCGCTCGGACGTCGGCGGCGGCGGTGAACGGCTGTCGAATCGTTTGGACGAACTTTTGGCCACGGTTGGCGTCATCGATCGCAAGACGACCACAATCCGTGGCGGGCACGTGCGACCAATTGGCGAGGAGAACATCTACGCGGTCGTCACGTGACGTTCACCGGCCGACCAGTGCGTCTCCGACTTTCATGTGTATTTCCTCCTGGTGTGATATTATGCTTTTTTTCCAAATAATTGTGCAAGAAAAACGTTACTGCCGATATCGCCGAGTGCATTTTTTTTGTTTCAAGCCAGCGTTTTTTTGCTTGTTGGATTCGAGAATAACGGTTTTGTGTGATCTTTTCGCAGATACCTTTTTTGTAAATGTTAGAGTTCGATTGGCTTTTGAAGGTTGTTTTAATTATTTTTACAATTTTTTATTGATAATTTTACAAAATTAAAACAAATGCCACTGCTCATGCGCTTCAATACAATGTATCTTACTTTGAATATTAAAAAACTGCTCTTGATATTTCCCTATTCTCGTTTCCGTTCGCTTCACATTCTGACAAAATAAAACACTGCTATTTTGTCAATTTTGTTGAAAGTCCTTGTTTGTTCTTTTTTCTTGTCGTTTTCTAGTCAAAGTTGTTTACACATCTTTATTTTTCGTGCATCTGAAATATATTACTTGAAACACTTGGCTGACGTTTGTGGAAATAATAAAACCGAAGACAACACATGTGAGAACATTGTTTTTCTCGCTGGTGCAAATTAAACAGCGGCACATGCAGTTCAATTTTGTTCGAATCAAATTCAGCATACGATCACATTTCCTCGTCATTCACGACGAAAATTCCGGCTGGTTCGGTTGCTCGTTGTACGCGATTTGTGTACTTTCGCAACAGCTCTTCGACGTCGATGCTTCTGGAACGTTTGTTATAATAACGCTCATCAACGAAACACGTTGGAAAGCACACTGTATGACAATGTATAGCACTGCGCGATCAAACGGATGACAGATGTGATGACAGTATGACAGATGCGCAAAAAAGGATCGTTTAGAGACCCATACTCCATGAAAAAATACTCAACAAGATAAAAGTGTTACGACAGACCAAACAAAGTTTAACAACAATTGGGTAATCTTTTTCCCAGTGCTCGACTGCAAAAGGTCTTGCGAACCATCAGAGACCACAAACCGTGGAATGTTAATCGAAAACGCTGGGTTGATTCGTTTGCCAAGAGCCATCGACTGATAGTTGCTCCTGAACAGATAAAACTGGTATGTTTGGATTTAAATGGCATTCATGAAGCAGTATTTAGTGACCGCGTGGCTACGAGTCAATAAATATTGCTTCATATGTACATGCATGCCGCTTTAGTTGCATTGCAAAAGTGTGTATTTTTAATGAACACGATGAATGCACTTTTTTCTGAAATTATATTTTGATAACAGTGCATGTTATGCCAAATTCTTCCGTGCGTTTTGATGTGCTTCAACAAAAAGTAGTTACATGAAATCATCCACGGGCGTCAGCCGCTTGCCCATGCGCAGTAAACGGCGAAAGTCGAAATAGCCGTTCCTGAAAAAAGCGGTTTTTCAACAAGATTTTCAAAGGTTGACAATAATTTTCAAAGAATGAAGTCATTCCAACATCGCTCTCGTGTCATCTGCTTGTGGCTCCATGCGTTTGCCGAATCGAAACTGGTCAGGGGCATCACTACAAAAAAACAGTTTTCTGGAAGATAAAAATCATTCTTCCACTCGAAAAACAATAAGAAACAAAAAACGATAACACGTTACGGCGCTTTTTGCCCAATCAGTTTTTTTTTCGCTTTTTTCCTCAACTACTGAGTTTGGGCAAAAGCAGAAGGTTTCAACTCATGTGTCAATCAGCAACTTTTAAAGAAAAATGGCATTTGAATACACCGACAATGGATTCGTCCAGAGTTGATCCCAGGCTCGTTTGCCAAGTCTTCTGGAAAAAAATGCAAAAGCGATATGAATTCATAGGTAATTTCCATGTCATTTACTTTCGTTCATTTTTGTGGTTCGCAAATCTGGGCGTAATAATTCCAGTAGAATATTTGAAAACCCCAACTCCCAACTAACATCCAATGGTGCTTCGGCGTCTCTCGCTTCGACAGCAACCCGAAGTTTGGATGGAAACTGTTTTATAAAAAGAAATTTAGCGTCAAGAAAATACTGAAAAGAGCAGGAAGGTTATTTAGTGGCAAAGATTTCGTGATTCTCGCATATTTTTTTTGGATTTCTATTGCAGTGAAAAGACTCACAGTGCTCTATTGAACGGTACGTAGCGCTTCGTGACTGACGGAAAATGGTTCAGGTCGACGCTGAAAAATTTTACTTTCATTTTGATCAAAACAAAACATTGATACCGTATTACCCCCATTAAACCCGCCCCCCCTACCAATAAACCCCCATGGGGTTAATTGGAAACCTGTTTAAAACACATACCCAGCGAATTCAGTGAATGCAGTGACATTGGTGAAATTGTGCTACCAAAGGCCCCAAAGGGATGAGTTAATGGTAATTTCATTACAAAAGCTGTTACAAAAGGAAATCTCAGTGAAATGTAGAAGTTTCTGCGACTTTCTTGCCTGCCATGCAAGGTATTTTTGCCATTTTTCAACGAACCCCCACCCCTAGAATTTGTTTGTAAATAACCCCCCCCCCCACCAATAAACCCCCACCCCTAAAAGTCGTTGACGTATTAATCCCCCATTGGAGGTAATACGGTATGAGTTCTTATCGGGAAGCTTTGAATTTTTTTCTTTTGCGTTTCTCTTAAGATCTGCACTGAATCTTGAATGATTTTTTCTTGACTGCACAGAACAGTGCCGCAACTAAAAAGTAACCTCATGTAATCGGTGTTGAACCGCTTTCCGAATCGGAGCACTGGAACCACGTCTCTGAAGAAAGAACAAGCGGCTACTGAAATTTTTGCCATACTGTATTTTGTTGCGTTATTCTAAAGACCGTACTACTGCCACAATTGCATTTTTTGCCAAAAAAGACGAATAACGAAGAATGCAAATTGCTCAAACCCGACTGCAGACGCGTATTGCTCGTCGGCTCTTCGTGTTATCTCCTCTGATGGGTGCTGGTGGCGCATCCATGAGCTAAATGTTTTCGGTTTTCAAGCAGTTTTTGCCGTGTTTTTTTTTCAATTTCTGGTACCACACAAACACACAGACACAGGCAAAAAAGTTTTTGCTCTAGATCTGTGAACCAATAACGCTTTTTTGAACGCATTGAAACAGTTTTAATTTTTGAAAAAAAAATTGAAGTGTGTTGTGAATTTTTTGAGCTTATTGCGCTTGCAGACGTACAGACGTAGAGAGGAAACTAGTTTCAATCTTCATGTGGCAATTCAAAATCGCCCCTAAGTGACCCGGTCCGGCCCATGGAGGGGACTCGGATGACTTTACCAATTTTGTATTCCCGCGTCGTGCATGAAATTGTTACCTATCTATGCGCACATTGAGTCTCGGGACCAAAACAAAAAATCAGGACCAAAGTGAGAGATATTACCTTGGTGGCCACGGCATGAAAATGCGCCAAGCCTCGCCGTTGACAGCCAGCACAGTTGGCAGAACAAATGGAACCAAGATTTTTAGTATCATTTTTAGGGAACCGTTTTTGCTTCCACTTTGGTGTACAATCCAACAATTGAACCTCAGTATCGTGCAATATGCACAAGAGGAGGTAAGGCTATAAGCCACCGGTGTTTTGCTCTTTGGCTGGAAAACAAAATTGGTACAATTTGAAATCAAAGTATTCCTAAAATTCTATCACAATGTTCATTTCCAGCTGCTAAATCTGCTGGAGTTATCTTCTTTGTGTGCTTCAAAAGGAGTATTAAAGGATAACCTTCGCGTGTCACTTGTATACTCTTGATTGGAAAATGCATTTCTGAGAATGATGTGTGTGTCTCCGTGTTTTGATGGATTAGCACACAAGTGAATGTGAAGTTTTGTTCTTTGTATCAAAGAACCTTTCCGTGAACTTCAAACGCAACCACTCCTACAACCGGGTTGAAACGTCAGAGAATGGCAAATACGATCTCGAGCAAATGTGTGGGAACGCTGGCACACGCACTGAAAAACGTAGGCAGATTATTGTCGTTATTGAATCGCTATTGAACCTGGAAAAAGGCCACAATGGTGGTGTGTTTTGGAGGAGATGCTGTTTCTCGTGGCATTTTGGCCGTAGAAAATAAAGAAGACGACGTTGAAAATTTGTAAAAAAACGAAGTCGTGGTGACCACTGAAGTTGCTAATAACAAGACTTGTCGAAAGCCACCGACCAACTGTTTCATGTCAAGCCACTGTTTTCGCCTGTAAAATGACGTGCATGCGTACCTGATGCGCCTGCGTTCTCCCCATACTTTTGGCGCCGCCTCTAGTTTTCCACGTAGGCAGAATGTCAAGATTTTTTAATTTGGTTTTGAAAACCGCAGCGCACGTTTCCACGAAAATGTCAAGTTCGTGAAACCACTGCTTCTTAATTTAAAAGTTTTAAACCAATCAAGTCACGCAATAATAAACTGGTAATTCCCACATCGACACATGACCTTTCACAAAAAAAATTAATAATCTTTTTCACATGTACGCATTGTGTCCCACGATAAATCTTGGACCTTTTCAAACTGCCAACGACACGTAAACAACACCAAATCACACGTACAATTTGTACATGTAATGCAGTACATATGTAGCTAATCAGAAAAATATTTTCCAACTTTGAGAGCTAAAATATATGTACAATTACATTGCTTACAATATGGCATGATGGTGCAATAATGCGAATCAGAAGCCCCACAAAAGTCTTTCCACAGAAACAAACGCCACAGACGCAAATTTCGTCATATTCAAACCCAATTTCGTGCCAACCGCATAAAAACAGCGCACGGAACACCAAGCACCGCGTGTGAAACAAGAAAACGCGCCATCAGCGAACGCATAAACATACACAGACATTTATAGGGGGGCGTTAAAGGGCGAAAACGGTGGGGTAATAAAAATGCGGTTCGGTGAAATATGGTAATTACCCCCACGATAAAAGTGCGCCCCGTGGTCGCCCGCAGATGATGATGTCTTCGCAGCTCCATCTGCAACCACCGAAATGCGACGTGAACCTAGGTGTCATAAATCGTGTTCGTGATATTGTTCCGTCTCAGCGTGCTGCGTGTGTTTCGGTATTTTCGAGCTTTTCACATCTTCACTGAACATTATTGTGTTTTTGACTTTTGTCGCCCCCCCCCTTCCCGTTCCATATTTTTCCGGCCGCTTCTTCACATCTGGACGGTGTTTGTTTGTTTTTACGTTTTTTGCTCGCTTGATCATTTGATATTGTGTATCAAAGCAAAATGTCATTATTAGTGAGGTCTATGTTTTTAGTGCCAGTTCAGTTGTGTGAAATCTGAAAAATTTCTCGCTCTATAGTGCAGTTACTGCGGTCATTCAGTTTTCACTTACATGTAGCTGTCCCATCAGAACTTGTTTGACACGACATATGGAAACAAACACGCAAATCCACACGTTAGAAACTGCGTGTCTGAAGCCCGTGTGCTCCATTCAACACCTTTTTTTAGTTCCATGTTGCACAGTCAGAAATGAACGCACAACTGCAGGCAAACACACTGGCAAACCACCCACGCTTCAAAATACACGGCACGTTATGCCAGTGTGTTCGTTTGCGACTGTGTGTAACCCTCAGATTGAAAACACATGTGGACACAAAGTGTATTCAAACTCTGGTACTTCGTACGCTTGTACTGCGACTGACAACTGACAGCTCAGCCCACGATTCTGAAAAGAACTAACTGCTTTCAGTTTCTTAAAATTGCTAATTGGATAAATATCATAGGCCGTAAAAACACTCCAAAAAGCGGATTGCAACTGCATGCAGTCAACAATGGTTGGCTGCATCAAACTGGCTGTGCAACCAATCAGCAAGCCCCCTGGGCGCCGTTTTCGTTAGAAAAACCTGACGTGGATATGACTGGGTTTGAAAAATATACCGTATGAAAACTGAGTGTCTGTTTCTTTCTAGAATTTCCTAGAATGATGTGAACCACAATCAATCTTGAAACAGCCGGAGATCGTCGCAAAAAAACGTTTTTTTCAAAGCAACGGATGCTCTGGATTTCGTCACGAGTCTTTTCAGAAACCCGAAAACTCGAAGCAAAGGGAATTTTCTGTTTTTCTTATGCAGCCGATTTGTACGGACATGTGTGAAAATATGTTTGTTTTCTTACTTTTCCAACGTTCAGTATTCTCATTTTTTTGGTACACTTACCGTAACCCGTTTATTTAACTTTGTTATGATGTTTTCAGCTTCTCAAAAATGTATATGCAAGCTAGTTTTCATGCATTTTCGATCTTTTTTCGATTGGTGTTTTGCGGAATTGAGAAAGTTAATGGAAACATGTGAACAAAAATGGTGATAATTGAACCACAGGGTGGTCCAAGAAGTGTTGCAGCTCTTGGTGATATTTCTGAAACCACCACATATTTTAGCGTCTGCCTGCACTCTGTAATGAATCGTGTCACGTTACCAGACTCTCTGCGGAAAGAAACGAGTGAACAATTTCAAAAAAACAAAGAAAGAAAATGAGAAAAAAATAAATTTGCCACTGAAACCAAGAACTTTCATGATGACCTTCACGAAAACTCATAAATGCGATTACATTTTGCCTTTTTCAACCGATCAAATACCAAAATGTCATCTCATTAAAGCACGAAAGAAAGGACAAATTTTATGACACCCCAAAATCATTTATTTTGGCGAGCAGAAAACATGCATTTACAGCAATAAATTCAGCATAATATGCTGATTTATCGTGTTTACATGTGCGGTTTGAAAATAATTTGAATTTCGGACATTTCGATTTCTCGCAATACTAAAGTTTGGATGATTTTTCAGAAGAAATTGTATCTTGATAGTTTCGTGTGTTATTATCTTTTCTCTACTTTTTCTATTTCAAAGCTGCACAGAGAATTATTGCACGTTTTGTGAAAAAAAACTTGAATTGTTTGTTTATTTTAATCGAATACCACAATTTTTCCATTACAGTTGCAAACCTCACTGCTGTTTGCCACCGTTTCACAATTCTCGTGATTGAAACGTTCAAGACACGTTCAGAAATGCAGCCAATCAGAGAGCAGGGAGCCGAGAACTTTGTTTGTTTTTTCAGGTACACCATGACTGAATTGTCTTTTAATCGGGTGAATCGTATGAAAAAAAGAAAACGTAACAAATCGAAATGACGATGAAAAGCAGTAATCCAAACGGCATAAACAGCAAGATCGGCACACGAAACCCCGGGAAAACTCGGAAAGCGACGAGCCGACCGAAACGGAATCGATATCTGCTGATTTTTCAGCTGTCATTTCATTTCACTGTCATCCTGACGGCTGTGCTGGTGACGTCAGTTGACGCCAGTTGGCTGTACGTTTTTAACTGAGTTTTTTTAAATGATTTCCCTTGCGCATTTTCCGCAAAGATACTGAAGTCTTAAAAAATAAATAACGAAACGAGATAAAATACCGTAACATTCCCCGACCCTTAACCCGCACAACATTTCCAGTACACAGAGTTGAAGAGGTGATAAAGGTTTGCAATAAAGACATTATGGTACACGAATGCAGCAAAAAGCAAAGTTTTGCAAAACTGAAAACACGTAATACTGTCCGTTTAAAGCTGTTCCCATTCACGTTGCCCAACTTCTCTGCTCCTTAGCACCGGAAATCAACGCACAGACACGGCGCCCACGACATAGCTCTTTCTGGACAATCTGCTCTGCCGCGAGAAATCGCCGGCAACTCCACCCGTCAACCTCTCCATCGCTTTCTTTTGTATATCGAAAATCGAAAACATCATATTCCGCTCGGTTGCACAGTTCAATCGCGCTAACCGGCGCCCACCTGACGCCCGACCAGTTCACGCGCACGCAGCTCGACCAACAGACGGTGCTGATCGAGGGCGAGC
The DNA here is from genome assembly GCA_030248135.1 of Theristus sp. LFF4_11. Classification (NCBI taxonomy): domain Eukaryota; kingdom Metazoa; phylum Nematoda; class Chromadorea; order Monhysterida; family Xyalidae; genus Theristus; species Theristus sp. LFF4_11. Next base: position 20,010 of record JASANC010004417.1, read on the forward strand.
CGCGTAGTCTGCATGAGCTCGGCCTGGACGTGACGCACGACGTCGAGCACGCCCGTTACCAGTACAACGCGAACGTGCATGCGGACGGGGACGACTCGTATCTCGACTACAACATCGACAATTACGATCTCGACTCGGATGAACACCTGGACAGCGGGCAGTACTTCAGTCAGAGCGTCGGCCGGGGCGTGCACAGGTCAGCGGGGGCACGGGCTAAGGTAGGGTTAGCTCGTAAGGTGCTTGGGCCAAGTTTATGAAAGCCTAGCAGTCCAATATAGTATCTATCACGCTATTGAGCGCCTGAATGAAATCACATGTAAGAAGATAGCACATTTCATATTCCCAACGGCACGTTGAAAAGCGAAATTTACGTTTACGTGAGAACAAAACCGGAACTGTGATATGTCCTGATCTCATTTAGCGGCTCAGTGGCATATAGCACTGATGGACTCCAAAGTTTCCTGAAACTTGGCCCAAGAGCAGACACATATTCAGATAACCAACGACTCAATAGTCGAGAGGTCCACAAACGTTTGCCTATGCGCGATTGGTTGATTCTATTGCGCACAGGATCAGCATCCGTCAGCTGTGCAACGTGACGTTCGCCGTGAACCGGGCGCAGTTCGACATCTGCGTCAAGCAGCCGCACGCGATGCCTGTGGTCAGCGTCGGCGCGCGCACCGGCCTCTACGAGTGCCAGAGTCAGTTCCAGTTCGAACGCTGGAACTGCTCGAACGTGCAGACGAATCGAACCGATCTGCTCGGACCGACGCTCAGAGCGTGTCAGTGTTTTTTTTCCGCCCCCCGGTTTTTTTCAGATGTTTTTCTTTCGTGTTTTGTTTTCTCAAACCACAAGCGCACAAGAAGAAAATGTCTACGAAGCTGTTCAGTCAGTACATGTACAGTAGCGGCCAAAAGTGTTGGAACGCGCGCTGTGTGTCTTGCTGGTCATGTGAGAGCTCGGTGGAACGTGGTGGCTTGCGGTGTCGCGCTGGCCTCATCGCATGCCGGCACATTCACGACGCCCGTTTTACGTCACCGTCGCACGGTTTAGTGTTCTGGGTTGTTGCAGCAGTGTGCAACGGGCACACCCTCTTTTTTGCAGCAATAAACCCGAACAGACTTGTCGTGAATTCAGCGCGCCACCACGGTACCCCACGCATAGTCACAAATGATGATCTCCACGATTCGAGTTAGCGTAGACCAACACGCACACCTTTTTCCAAGTCACTGAACAATAGCTGTGCATCAAAACACAAGCTTAGCAGAACTTGGTAAAAAAGGGTAACAATACATACTCAGTTCGTACGACTTTCAATCATCAGCGCAGCCCCGTGTACGCTTCTCTGGCTAACACATCGCCTAAAAATGCCACCAAAACCGAAACAAAGCCAGCGGCACACTTCTCGATTGCAGTCAACCGCGAGTCTGCGTTCCTCTCTGCGGTCACCTCGGCCGGCATCGTGCACCAGGTGGCGCGCGGCTGCAGCATCGGCAATCTGACCGAGTGCGGCTGCAGCAACAAGAAATGGCACACGGCGGCGGTCGACGACGGCGAGTCGCGGCAGACGAGAGCGGAGAAATGGCAGTGGGGCGGCTGCTCGGACAACATTCAGTACGGCATGAAGTTCGCCGAGCGCTTCTTGGACGACTGGGAACAGAAACAGTTCAACGACAATCGCAATGTACGCCACCAAGTGAACATGCACAACCATAAAGTCGGGCGAATTGTGAGTGATAAAGGGGTGTCTTGGTTGTTGGTTCGTTTTCATTGTTTTATGCTTTGAGTTTTGTCTGTTTTTGTTTTTCTTATTTTTAGATTACTCTATTTTGTACTTGTTCTTTTTCCAGTTTTTAATGCTTGTTTTGTTTTGTTTTTTGGTTTTAGTTCGATTTATTTTGTTGTGTTTTGACTTTGTTCTCCTTTCCATTTTGTTTCGTGTTTTTGTTTCATGTTTATTGCTTTGATCTTCTGATTTACTGGTTTTTATCTTTTATGCTTCTAGTCGACTTTTCAAGTTTGTTTTGTGTTCTTTCTTATCAGTGTTGTTTCTCTGGTTTTGTTCTATTCTCGTGTTTTATTCTCATGTTTTTTGTTCATATTGATTTCACTTACCGTTTTGTTCTGTTTTGTTATCGAATGACCGACCGCATTCTAATCAGATACATTGTAGCTCGGTGCTTGTCCACCCGCAACCGGCTGTTTGCAATCGCTGCATAGTTTTTGCTTCAGCTCGTCGATCACATGATGAAACGCCAATGTCGCTGCCACGGCGTGTCCGGCTCGTGCGAGTTCCGCACCTGCTGGATGCAGCTGCCCGACTTCAACGACGTCGGCAGCCACCTGAAGACGCGCTACGATCTGTTCGCGGTGCGGGTGGCGAAGAAGGCACGCCGCAAGCTGCGTCGCAAGAAGAAGACCGACCGAAAGACGAGAATCGGCAAAACTGAACTCGTTTACCTGAATAAGTCGCCCGATTATTGCGTGCGCGATCCGGACCGCGGCGTCTGGGGCACCACTGACCGCCGGTGCAACGCGTCGAGCATTCTGGCGGACTCTTGCGATCTGCTGTGCTGCGGCCGCGGCTACAACACGCGCGTGGAGACGCTGCGCGAGAAGTGCAACTGTAAGTTCGTCTGGTGCTGCTATGTGAAGTGTAAATGGTGCGAGCGCCAGGTGCAGATTCACACGTGCAAGTGAGCGTGTTGGTTGGCTTTGTTTGGAAGTGACCAGTTTGAATATGTCGCATGCCAAAGTGGTGAGCGCACGGAGTACGGTAGCCATGTGCGGAATGGTGTCTTGAGGCGAACTTGCTTTGAGCTTTTATCTGAGACAATTCCAGTGGATTTCTCGAAAGCGAGGAAAAGCGACACGACACGCGAGGTAATACTCGTAAGTAAGTTGGTTGTGAAGAAAGCGTTCATGACAAGGATACCTTTTACGCGATTCTGTAGAGTGGTACATACAGTGTGTAAGTACAATACATGTATATCGTCATCGTGTCCTTACAGTTTGGCATTGTGACAGCAATATAAATATGATACAACGAGATAGCAAACACATTTTGCAAAAAGCAAAAGATAAAATTGGTTTTTTAACTTTGAAGTCCCCGTGTGATTTCCAAACATTGTGTTTCCACGCCAATAAGAGAGGGAATATTACCTGCAAAAGTGGTTTGGAACTTGCTAGTAGAGTGTATGTCTTGTTCGTGTCTCGAATTTTCAATTTTTTATCATTGACACCATTATAATGTTTTGTGGAATCACTGTTGAAAGTTTACGTGTAATTTTTTTTGTTTTTCTTCGAAGTCGTTATGTTTGTAACGGAACGTGGGATGAGCGACCGCTGTAATCTATTTTGTTCCATTTGTTTTTCCCTAAAAAACATTAGAATTTTCAAAATGATGAAGCGAAAAAGCCACTGTTGGACGGTTTTTTCCTGATTGTATTTCAAGAAGAGAACACGTTTATGCTTAAAATTGCAGCATTATTTATTCAGCAACAGTGCTGCGTAACCTGTGGTATATTTTTTTATACACACGATTTTATTTTGTTTGTTTTTCTGTGGTGTCCATTCTGAGCAATAAACTTTTACTGTTTTATGTCCGGAGACGCAATGAGTCAGAGAACCCAAATTATTGTGCCCTATTTTTTAAACGTGTCCCACTGAAATGACGTCATGTGCCGCCAAACATGCGCTTGCCGTTCACAGCAAACCAGACTTTCCGTTTAGCCGATTTCTTCCCGTAAAGAAATGGTGAATGTCGAATCAGAAACACCAAACTGACATTTTAGTGTCTGTACTTTGTTTGACAAACGGGCGTTTTTAAAAAAGCAAATGACGTCATTTTATTCCGGACACGTTTGAATAAATCCACAATAGTAATTTACAGTGAACATTGTAAAATCTATACTACATGTTCGGCGGACACAAGAAAATAATGTAAAATGTGAAAAGGTCCTCGTAAAAATTGATACATACAGTGGCAGCCAAAAGTGTTGGAACGCTGCGCGCGTGTGTGCTGTGTATTGTGCGCGAGTTGAATCAGCCCTACAAACGCTATAATCATATAAGAATTTATGGGTAACGTTGGGTTCACGTGACATTTTTCGACCCAACGTTGCCCATAAAATATTATAATAGCGTTTTTATGGCTGATGCAACACGCGCGCAATACGCAGCACACACGCGCGCAGCGTTCCAACACTTTTGTCCGCCACTGTACATAAAAGTATAGTGTAGTTGAATAAATAAGGCAGTCCATGTATTATCCATCAAGGCGGGATCAGGCGCAGACGAGGAGTTGTGTTTTTCAAGAATGCCAAGATAATTCCTAATTGTGTGTACAAGGGAGAATAAATGAACAGAATAGCACGAAGAATCAAATAGTTTAAAAAACACATTCAATTTGACACACAATTTGCTTATCTAAAAATGCGGGAGACGCACATAAAAGGAGGAATATGGCTTTGTGTAAGCAGTGAGAAACTTTTTTGCTTCGTAACTATTTTCAAGTTTCTGATGTGGCACACGGATACAAGTACACAAGAGTCATATTTTTGCGCCGCGTTTGTTTTGCTGAAAAACCTAAAAAATCTTCAAAAGCGTTTTTCATATTGTCCTCTTCAGTTAGTGCGAAATCACAGCATGTGTGAAATTCTGCAAACTCTGTGCAGAAACAAAAAGAGACTGCAAAGCGTTGCTGCAGATTCGCTCTATTGTTGATGACGTACGCACAGTACGTACACACCAGTGACAAAAATGTGTTGTCTTCCGTTGATGTTCACCCTCCTTCCCAGTTCCAAAAGCCCGAAGGTACCAAAGTCCTGTGGATTGTTGTAGGAGGAGTGTGGATGTTGGCTGAACCGTCCGTCCCATGAGCCATCGCCTTTGCCACAAGAAGGGGACTTTGCCTTCACCACAAGAAGGGGACACATTGCCTTTGCCAATACTTCTGCGCAACGCTTTGTTCTTGGCAAAGCAGTGTCAGTGATCGAAGATGTAATCTCTGTTTTGGTAGTATTACGTCACTAGTTGCTCGAAATGCAGCGAATGTAAGTTTCTTTTGTCGAAAAAGAAGAGGGCGACCATGTGCAACCGAAATAATGAATAAACGGCGCAAAAATATGGCTCTTATGTACTTGTATCCGTGTATACTTATGAACTTCCCATTCGGCATCAGCCCACCGAATTTTTATCCATTTTTTGTTTTGGAGAGATGTCGCCAGCTTCCATAGCCGATTTACCCAAAATCGTCAGGATTCAGTATCTAAAATTGCTCACATAAGAATATGAATCTAACCCAGAATCCGTGATCAGCGCATTGAATTACCCTGGACTACACAGGTCTCCTGTTTTTTTTGTTTTTAGACCGACTTCACCAATTTCCGCGGGCGATTCGCCCGAAATCGTCACAGTCATTATCCTAGCTTGCACACACACAGAAACTAACCATAAATTCTTGATCAGCGCATTGAATTACTCTGGACTACACAATTTTCTTATTTTTAGTTTTTTGCCCCGATTTCGCCAATCTCCACGGCCGATTCGCCTAAAATCATAACGATTCAATATCTAGAGTTGCTTACATTAGAAAACTAACCTAAAATTCGTGATCAGCGCATTGAATTACCCTGAACTACACCATTTTCTTATTTTTTGTTTCTGGGCCGATTTCGCCAATTTCCACGGTCGATTCGCCCAAAGTCATCACGATTCGGTATCTAGAGTTGCTCACATAAGAAAACTAACCGAAAATTTGTGATCAGCGCACCGAAGAACTTCGGAATACATTATTTTCTCATTTCTTATTTTTGGACCGATTTCGCCAATTTTCACGGCCGATTCGCCCGAAGTCGTAACGACTTTGGTTATTTAGCTGGTATTTGTTTAACTTTGGTTTGTTAAAACTAACTACCGTATTACCCCCATTAAACCCCCCCCCCACCATTAATCCCCCCCACCAATAAACCCCACCCCCCCGACCAGTTTCCGAATAATCCCCCCCCACAAATAACCCCCCATGGGGGATTATTGGAGACCTGTTTGAAACACATACCCAGCGAATTCAGTGGCTGGTTGCAGTGAAAATGATGAAATTGTGCTACCAAAGGCCCCAAATGGGTGAGTTAATAGTAATTTCATTACAAAAGGCTGTTATAAAAGGAAATTTCTATGTAGAGTAGAAGTTTCTGCGACTTTCTTGCCTGCCATGCAATGTATTTTTGCCATTTTTCAACAAACCCCCACCCCTAGAATTTTTTGTAAAATAAACCCCCCCCCCCCCCACCAATAATCCCCCCCCCCCACCAATAAACCCCCACCCCTAAAAGTCGCTGACGTATTAATCCCCCATGGGGGTTTATTGGGGGTAATACGGTATATGTATGAATTTGAGCTCTTTAGCTGTTCTTAGTTTTAAAACGGTTTTGCAAACTTGTTTGCTGATGTGAAACTGTCACTGTTATGGTCAAAAACATGGATATTGATGCGATCAACTGGAAAAAATACCCATTTTTCGGCATTTTCTTCACATTTTTCAACAAATGAAGATCGAATTCAAACTCTGCGTAGTTTTTTACCTCAGGAAACGTTGTTGGTTTGTCAAAGGACGTTTTGTTGCACTGAAATTGCAAACATACGTTAAAATACGCATTTTCTGTCATTTTGTGCGAAAAGGCTAAATTTTGAGCCTTGGGGAGCATCGTAAAAAAAATAAATGCGAAATTTGAAAAATTTAGCAAATTTTAACTTAGAAAATGTTTTTATCATAACAGTCAGAATCTTCAAAGTATCACTGAAACTGCGAACACATTTTATGACATAGCCGAAAAAAAAGGGGTCCACAAGAATAACGTTTTTCTCGTTCAGAATCCATCTTATGCGACACAGCGTGTGTAAAACATCACCACGAAAAAATTTCTAGTGCACACAGCATACCTGTGAACTATCTACCTGTGTGCAGCAGAAAAAATTCTCAACTCCTTTTATGTTCACAATGCGAGGCAAACTAAGTTTGGAATTTTAGCGCGAGCGACTGACAGGCCATATTATGTCTCATCCACTGTCCGCTTCGCTCGCGAATGGACATGATTTTTGAAGGTCTTTTTTTATTCATGCATGCACCCTGAAAAAAAGCTGCTATGTTTAAACGGCCATTCCGTACAAAAACAGAGCAGAAGGGGCAGAAAAACCGTAAAGCCTTGCTACAATGTATGCGTAAGGAACTCTGAGAAAATCTAAAATTTATGAAAAAAGTGGATTTTGTGTGACAGGGCAGCCAATTGTGCTTCAAGTTTAGAGTTTCAGCTCGTCGATCTACTGTCACATTTTCCACTGCCCCCACCACCCCCCCCCCCTCCCGTGTCAGCCCGTTTGGCAACACTTTCAACGAAAAATCAGGATATTTCACCTGGCTATTCGGCTCTTATTCCTCCAACTTTAGACACGTCTCCAATGGTTTCCGCAAAACAAATAGAGCAAAAACAAAAGATGTCTGTTTAAACAAGTCCGAACTTATAAACGGTAGGAGTTTTCGATTCACATCTTAAAAAAATTTAATTTTTTAGTTTGTCCGTAGTGGGACATTTTTTTGGGGGGGGGGGAGAGGAGAGAGAAAACTTATGAGTGGTGGTGCTTCTAATATGCAACACTTTACAGTGTCAGAGGCTACATTCAATCACAATGCAGTTTGGTAAGCGGCAGAAACGTTGTTGTGCCAGCTTGTTCGTCTTGTGGTACTTCCCAAATTGCAGGGTCTGTCTGGCTGCATCGCGCGGTCACTGTTTCTCCGTCTCCGTCAACGTCATATTTTTCGTCGGTGTGATACACAGAGAATTCGTCACAACCACTATCAGCATCCAGATCTCTGCACTCACTCACGCCCAACGAAAACGTGGCGCCTTGAGGTTGTGGGCTCAGAAAAAAGTCCAGTACGCTGCGCGTGAAGCCGCACTCATCATCATCCGTTGCAATTTCCGGTGAACGTAGCAGGCAAACTGCACGTATTCAATACACAGTACCGAAGATGAATGGGTATATAACCCCTAGCATGAGGTTGTGCATCGGGGGGTCAGGGGGACACCCACCCTGAAAACCCGGCAACCCCAACCCTATTCACGACACGGCAACCTCCCCGGCCGTCGGTAGCCCTTTTCTTGAGGTGCAAAAATGTTTCTAAAATCCCGCATTTTGTTTAAACATCACGAATTGTTGCTTTCTAGGGTTTATGAACAATTATTTTAGAGATTTTTTTGCAATTTCTGGTTGCGTTTGATTGGTGGTAACTAACTAAGCAAGTTGAAACTAAAAAGTTTGCAACAAAAAATTGCAGGGTGGTGTCCCACCGATTAGCATCTGGTGCTCCCCTAAGCACGCGACCGGCTGGTGGGGTGCCACTATCCCCACCCCTCCTTCCCCAAAATACCCCCTTTATCTTTGGTACTGATTCAATAGTAGCGTGGAAAACATTTGAATAGGGTGGCGGAGAACTGTTACCCGGAGAACTGGTCACCGGAGAACTGGTACCCTCTCACAAACGCACGCGGAGAACTGGTACCCGGAGAACTGGTCACCGGAGAACTGGTACCCACTGTGGTTGGGCGTGTTTTTGGAGTGTTTTACTGCCTCTGTCTGTTGCTGTTGTATATTTTATTTTTTAGATTAATAAAAATATTTTGTAAACTTTGTTTTGTATTAACTTTTATATTATCATTTCAAATGCACTTTAATCAATCAGTCAATTATTAACACGAAAAGAACAGTAGAAACACGTGAATACAAATGACATTGAGTTGTCCAACAATAACAAACAAGTGAGTTTTTGCGGTAGTAAAACACGTCATTTTTAAAAAGCCTTGCACATAAAAGCGGTATGACTAGCGTTCGATGGCCAACAAATGGAATTTTGATATTTTGGGCTAAAACGATGCTACTAAGTGTCCTGAGTAAGCGCACAGAATTTTTGGGCCAAAGACCCACCCTATCCCGAGTTATGGCCATTTTATGTGTTGGCCGACGGGCGCCGGTGACTCCATGATCACCAAATTGCATTTTTTAACCTTTTAAAGCAATTTAACGCAAATCCGAGGTAACCACGTGAAAGAAGAGAACAAACTGAATCAAATCCACTATTTTTTGAATAAATTTAAGAGAATTTTAGTTTGTAAAATTTTTTTGTAAAAATTCACAAATCTTCAGTAACATCCATAATAGATAGATAATAAATGATTCTGAGTCTAAAATGAAAGTCAAAATGGCAAAACGCCGTCATTAAAAAATTAAAAATATAGTTAATTAAATCTAGGATAAATAGTTCTTGGAGGTGGGTACCAGTTCTCCGGTGACCAGTTCTCCGCACGCGCAAATCAGAGGGTACCAGTTCTCCGGGTGACCAGTTCTCCGGGTACCAGTTCTCCGGTTACCAGTTCTCCGGGTACCAGTTCTCCTACTGCCATTTGAATAACCACGGCATTTTTAACGTTTAAAGAATGCAATATAATACCGTATTGATTATTGATTAGAAAATTGTGTAAATTATATTTCATTGAACACTTACATGGTACGCAGCGTGCTTGGTTGAAGTTCTCCACGTCCCACTGTCCATTGCTGCAATGTACAATCAGATCGTGTGGCTGTCGCACGCCGTTCACAACCAGATAAGAGGTGGAAGAAGTACAGCCGATGCGCACAATCTCTCCGTGTGCAACGGCATGCCCAATATTCTCGGAGTACTCAAATATATCTGCACCTCCTTCGTTCTCCAACACCGGGCAGGAACCTGGGAAGATTTTTTCAAAAAATTTTTTTCTTGCACAAAACCAAATTTCAAACTGTTTGATGTTGTGATGGATTCACTCAGTGACATTTCAATTGCTTAAAAATCGCGTTGATAAACCGCGTGTGTATCAGTGTTGCCACGGTTCACTTTTGGAGTCAACACGGGCGGTTTGTTCGGTGGCCACGTTTCGGTTCAAACAGCCAAAAAAAGATTTCTAGAATGGTCAGTACCAAAGATGAGGGGGTGAGGGGTCGCGTGACACCCGTCCCCCCAAACCCGGGACTCCTCCCCGTAGGTACTCCCCACCCCCTTCATTACTCGGCACCCCCCGTGCGTACCTCCCCCCCTCAAAATGTTCCCATCCATGATCACAAATTTTTGTTCAAAAATCACAAATTCTTCTTCAAAAATCATGATTTTTTGGTTCCCAGGTGCATAATATGCACTAATGTTATTTAACCTTTCAAACAACGATTTTAGATTTTTTTGAAATTTATAGCGTTTTATATTTGAAACATTTTGGTATAAAAATGTGAGGAGGGTGGTACCCTCCCTAGAACCGTGGGGAATGGTCTCACTTACCATCCACCCCCAAAAAAGTTTTGGCACCCCCACGGGTAAGCCCCCCCCCCCGCCTAAAAATGTCTGTCATCTTCGGTACTGTTCGGTACAGATACCACTAATGTAGGGACTCACCCAGAAATACAAAGCCGCAGCCATCGATTGTCAGAATTTGTAAACCAAGAAACATGATTTTAATAACAAACATCATTGAGTTTTCCGATTCTGAAAGAACAGCGCAAATTTTAATCCATGTGCTTGAGTGCTGAACTGAGCTGAATGAACTGAACTGAACTGAACTGAACTGAACTGAACTGAACTAATCATCCAAACTGCCGATATTACCGAAAACGAATGTTCGCATACACATACATTGTATAGGGTATTAATAATAGTCACGCAAAAATGTCTGAATTCGTGTCTGGTCGTGTGTCCCGCGTTGTGTTCTGTCCACCGCGTGTCCCGCGCGATGCCCCGAAAATAATTTATGTACCGTAAAAACTTCCATATAAAACCTTCCCCTGTTTATAAGACCTCCCTCCAAAAATGGGCGGAGGGTCACACGGCGAGAAACCAAAAAATTGTCAAAAAATCCCACGCCCTTTTTATGCTCGAACGCCTTTATGAGGTTTTCGTTATCTCCCAATTATAAGACCTTCACACAAAATTATTCCACTTTTTTCAAAAAATTTTGATTTTCAAAATCATGTCTATTCGCGAGCGAAGCGGAGCGAAGCGGACAGCGGATGAGACATAATATGGCCCGCGGTTCGTTCGCGCTAAAATTTCAAACTTACAGTGCCTCGCATTGTGAACATAAAAGGAGCTGAGAATTTTTTCTCCTGCACACAGGTAGATAATCCATAGGTATGGTGTGTGCACGAGAAATTTTTTCGTGGTGATCTTCTACACACGCTGTGTGCGTATTTTATCAATTCTGAAAGTGAAAAAAATTATTCTTGTTTACCCCTTTTTTTCGGCTATGTCATCAAATGTGTTCGCAGTTTCAGTGATACAAAGAAAATTCTGACTGTTATGAGAAAAACATTTTCTGGGGTAAAAATGTTCGGGATTTTCAAATTTCGCATTCATTTTTTTCTCCGATGCTTCCCAAGGCTTAAAATTTAGCTTGTTTGTACAAAATTACGAAAAATGCTTATTTTGAAGTGTATTTCCGATTTCTGCGCGTGAAACAAACCGTTATTTGACAAATAAAAAAGTTTACAGGGGTAACCAAAAACGGAGAATTTGAATTTGATTTTTATTTTTTGAAAAAGTGAAAAGAATAGCAGTTAAATAACCAAAGTCGTGACGATTTCGGGCGAATCGGCCGTGGAAATTGGCGAAATCGGTCCAAAAACAAAAAAATGAGAAACTAGTGTAGTCCGGGGTAATTCAATGCGCTGATCACGGATTTTGGGTTAGTTTTCTTATGTGAGCAATTCTAGGTACTAAATCGTGACGATGTCGGGCAAATCGGCCGTAGAAATTGCAAAGGCGAAATCGGCCCAAAAAACGAAAAATGAAAAACCTCAGTTATCCGGGGTTTAGAAGAATGTGTGACCAACGAGATGTGAATATGTCCGAAGTAGTGTACCACCCGCAACTGGGGAGCAAAAAACTATAAAAAACTGGGGAGCAAAAAAAAAGCATGAAAAACTGGGAGTTAAAGATGACTCATTGGTAGAGTGTTATTTTTTACACTGCTTTTTTGTGTCGTTTAGACCAGAAGGCAGAGATAAAAGCAGATTTATAAAAGCACTGTTACCGTATTACCTCTATTAAACCCCCATGGGGGTTTATTTCTTCAGCGACTTCTGGGGGTGGGGGTTTATTTTTGGGGGGGGATTATTTTTGGGGGGGGGTTTATTTGGAAACCATTTTTAGGGGTGGGCAAAATGGCAAAAATACCTTCCATGGCAGGAAGGAAGTCGCAGAAACTTCTACTTTTCACAGAGATTTCCTTTGGTAACAGCCTTTTGTAATGAAATTACCGCCAACTCATCCCTTTGGGGTCTTTGGTAGCACAATTTCACCAATGTCACTGCATTCAGCCACTGAATTCGCTAGGTATGTGTTTCAAACAGGTTTCTAATAAACCCCCATGGGGGTTTATTTTTGGGGGGGGGGATTATTTGGAAACTTGTCGAGGGGGTGGGGGTTTATTTTTGGGGGGGGGTTTAATTTTGGGGGGGGGTTTAATAGAGGTAATACGGTATTTTTCACACTGCTTATAAAAGCATGAAAAAAGAAAAAACTGTGGTTTGGCAGAGATTGAACGGAA